>PVIR01002599.1:0-100333 GCA_004026965.1 Petromus typicus
TATCAAACTCTGTTATGACTCAAACTCTGTTAAATTTAAAATGACGCAACTTCAAAAGACATCATATAACTAGCAAAACATTTTATGATAGATATGCAATTTTTAAAACTGAATAGTACAAGGTAATAAACAAAGAGCCAAAAAAGATGGTATATTTATAGGTATATATCAAACAAATACCATTTACATGTCAATTTTTAAAGGTGCCAATACTTTCTAACTTGTTTTATAAATTCAATGTAATTTCAATTAAAATTCCCACACTCAACTTGTATTTTGTAGAAATTAGCAAGATGACTCAGAAATTAAGTGGATATGCCCAGACCAAGATTAACCAAATTAATCTTTAGAACCTCAGAGCTGATAGGTTTACACTAGCAAGTATCAAGACTTATTCGTAGACTACAGTAATTAAGATAAAGTGGTGCAACAATAGGCAAACTTATCAACCAAAGATAACAGAAAATCCAAAGAAAAATCCAGAGAGTAAAAACTTGTTATAGAATGAAAATGGATGTTCTCTTCAATAAACAGTGCTGAGTTTATTTAGGATTCATACAGAGACATATTTTCCTAACTTCTACATCCGAAAAGTTCCAGATAGGCTTCCTATCAAAATGCATAAGCCAAAGCAAAAAAGCCTTCTAGGTTTTTCTAGGAAAATGTAGAAGACCATCTTTATGATGTTAGAGTGGGGGAACAACGTTTTGGACAAGAAATGAACATTACTAATGAAATAGACTAAGACTAGCAAATTAACATAAAACTTATGCAATGGTTGGGTATGACATTTGAAATGCATACATCCATCATAGCCTCAGATCTAAATACAGAATAAATTCCAATAAAGCAATTAGAATAAAAGAAAACCCCCCAACAATCAACAAAAGACTTACACAAATGTTTGACAGAAGAAGACAGGAAAATAACTTTTCCTGGTCATTACAAAAAGTACTCAACTTCCAAAGACACCAGGAAAGTACTGTGCAATGCAGTACAATGGACCATCATCCAAATGGTTATAAATGAAATGAAAATGAGAATGAAAAAGAGACAGAAAATTACAAGTATAAGGGAAGATGTACAGCCAAGTAACAATCTGGAAAACTATTAAACAGTGAAGCTGAATATATGTCTATACTATGACTCAGAGTAACATAACGTATGTACTTTGAGCCGATGGAAAACAATTTATATTATGTGATTCCATTTACACGAAAGTAGGCAAAATAAATATATGCTCAGAATTTAAGATGGTGGTATCAAGGGTTAATTGCTTTCAAGAACAAATTCTTTACTTGGTTACTTTGGCAAAGGAGAGGAATAAAGGAGTCCTTTACAATGTTGCTGATGCTGTTTCTTTAAGGCAGTCATTATACAGGTATACTAAGTTTTATAAATGTCAATTTAAAAACAAAATTACTAATTCTTATTCAATGTAATCAGTGGTCCATTTCATCGAATATTTCAAATTCAAAACCATCAATTTGATAATTTTATAGAATAAAATTTACCCAAGACCCCCAAACTGACTCTCCTTGCAGCTTTTACCAATAGGTGAAGGAAATAACAAAGATACTTCTGTCTGGCCAATATCATGACATGGTATAAGTATACCAGAAAAATCTCCAAATTAAGTATTGAATGACAAATAAGTAGTTTCTGGAGTTTGATTACAGACAGTCATTCCTATCAAACATGAATATTTTCTCTTAAAATTGCAACAACAAATAGACTTAGGTGCATGTGAGGGAGAAAGATATGTTAGAAGAATTTTGTTCTTCAAAAGTCAAGTGAGCTATTTGTCCAAGGGGATTTCTGAAATCAGGATCTTTGAAATATGAGACAGACAAAATAAGAACAGATTGAACTTATTTTCCTAGATACACACATTCACATGTATGCATACTTATTATGCCAAATTTCTTGTTTTTGTCCAATATAATATGACCAGATGGCCATAATTTATTTTCTTCTAAACATTAAAGCTATTACTGTATAATAATTAATCAGAAAGAAGACAAGGTTGTATATTTTTTAAAAAGTATTAGAGAAGATCTTGTAAAGAACAGCATAAGGAAACTTCAATGAAAAGATATAGTGTTTTGAAATGGTCTGAGTTTATACACATATGTACATATGTGTAGTTTATCTGTCATCAGTGAAATAAAGTCAAAGATAACAGAGGTCATGGAGATAGGACTATACTGGCAGAATCAAAATTCATGCTAAAGTTATTGTGAAAGTAGGCTGTGAAAGAAATGGTTCCTAGGATGATGTGATATTTTAAACCCCTGGTCAAAGAAAGCACTTTAAAGTCATTCAAACGGAAGGCTAACTACCTAGAGTGACAGGCTGAGACCAATGGCATTCTGATTTACCAAATGGAAACAAGGCAAATTTTAACTAAGTTACAGAGCAAGACATAGGTCTTTGATGTCTTCGTGACAGTGCAGATGTAAAAGGCCAGAACCATTAATATTTGGAGGAAATAAATCTAAAAACTTGAGTGAGCACAATTAGTGCTTCAGAAGAAAGGGATGTTCTAATTAACTCTAATACTCAGACACCTGCTTCTCAGTTGTAACCTGAGCTGTTTTTTCTACTTAAATTGACTCATCAGCTCTTCATTGATAGAGGATTGATTTGTCACATCCGTCTACAATATGCCCAAGTTTGCTTCTCTGCCTAGTATTCTACGTTTTCCCTGTTGCTGCTCTTTGGTGCTCATTAGTTTAAGCATCGAATTCCTTTTGGTAACCACTAGGAATACTGCCCCGGGGTAGCTCGCTTCCACGGATGATAGGGATGTCTGTTTCTTCATTTGCTCTTTTCCATCAACTATAGAACAATCAACTTGTTACCAAAGAAAAACTTCAGGAGTACAAACTTGTCTTTTATTACCTCTTTCTCTATTTCATAAATTCTTCAAGCACACATGAAAACAAATGGAACCTTATTTTTAGGGTCTTTCCATTATCATAACATTTACCCTCTTAGCAGGATAAATGTAAGCCTCAAAATTTCCTGCTGGACTTGGCCTGTCAGTATATGAACTCCTTAGACTTCTCAGAAGGGATCATAAGCTCACCCTGACCAGACCCGGAAGAACTTTTCTATAGAATCTGTTATATCATATGCTCACAATTCTGTTCCAACTACTCTGTTACTAAAAATCTTCCTCTTCTTCAATAGTCTAACCATCCAGAAGGGAGAAAAATCCTATTCCTACTACCATCAGTCTCAAGGTAAGATTTTAGTGTCCTGGAGACTATTCCATAGTTTTTGGACAATCCTTAACTATGACAATTGATAGACAAATGAGAAGAGAAATAACAATAACTAAAATATACAGGATACTAAAGTATTTTATTATACTGCTAAAAAAAACTGGCACTATTATTATTATTATTTTTTTTTTTTTTGAGACAGGGTCTCGCTCTGTGGTTCAGGCTGGCCCTGAGCTCAGCCTCAAACTCACATCACAGCCATCCTCCTGCCTCTGCCTCCCGAGTGCTGGGATTACAGGCACGAGCCACCACATCCAGCACTGTGCTATGTGGTAATGATTGCTGCTGGGTGTGAGTCTCCACACCCAGTATGGTATGTGGTTACTGGGGGATCAAACCCGGGCCCTTGTGCTTGCAAGACACGCGCTGGAACCACTGAGCTAACTCCCCGGCCCCATTTTAATTATATTTTAAGTGGAGGAAGTTTTACATAAGGAATAAAGAAAAACAGTGGATTATAAAATATTTAGACCCTAAACCATGATAGTGCAGCTAAATTTAAAATGAAAGAAAAAAATTTTCTTAAAATGTGACAAAGGCTTTCACTCTAGCACAATTGGAGCATTCAAGTATAGCCGCTATAGCAATGAACAAATACCAGACAGCAACTTTACAGTGCGAAAGACCTCTGTACTTTGTAATGATATGCTTAATGCAGAAGTGAATGTAGCACTGGATAAAAGTGAGCTGCTTGGCTGTTGCAGTAAGACCTTTGCATCAGAGCACCAACAGATCATTTTTCTCTTCCGATTGCAGTATTAACCAAATTAAAAAAGAATAGAGAGTGTGAGAGAGAGAAGCAAACAAAAAAGCTTGTGATTTATAGTGGCAATCAGTCCCTGATAAATTCTACCTAATTAGATACTTCTCTCATAAATACTGCCAAGAACAAAATACAATGGTACTTCAGTTCACAAACTTAATTCTTTTAGTGTTTCTGGTCGTGAGCCAAATCAAATTCAGTGGTTAGTTCAGTGTTGACCTGCTGGGGAATTTGACTTGGTTCACGACTAATTTGGTCTGCAACCAGAATCACGGAACAAATTAAGTTTGTGAACCATGATACCACTGAATTTAACTTGGGTAGTTATACTTCAAATATCAACTTTTTTATTAAGATCATCTGAACAATAAAAAGTCTTATTAAGGAATTCAAGAAAGTAAATGAGGAAATATATACCTAATATTTTATTGCTAAACTTAAAAAAATTTTCTGATCGATTATATTCAAGATAACTTATTTGAAAGTCAAAATTGTACCATTCTTTGAATATGTAAATTTTTTTTACATTTTTCAATGTAAATTTTAACTTAATAAAAGGTATAATTTAATCTTAAAGCAATGAAAGTTACCATGCAACCTTACTAGATAATGGAAAAAATAACACAATAGCATACATCCTTTTTTGCATTATGTAAAAATGATGACACATATCTTTTGTGTAGTGGAATAAAATGGCAAAACATGTAAATGTGTACATTTAATAAAGATTCTATTCTACTGCAGAAACAAAATATCAAAAGCCAAAAGGCTGAGGTTTGGTATAATTTTATCCTGTGAATAAACAGATTTTCTAAGATTTTCTTCTCCATAACAACTCCACAGAGCAACTCCACTGAAACACTGAAACTTTCTTAAATTTCATATGGCTGATTTATCAAAAATCCAGATGATCTAGAGTTGAGAAGGTATCAATAAAGATTGTTAACAGATGAATGGACATGGGAAATGTGGCCTTTATCCACAGTAGAGCACTCGTTTGCCAAAATGATAAACTTGAAGTTTTCATAAGGAAATGGATAAACTTTGAGACTGCTATGTTAATTGACATAAAAGGCACCAAAGCTTAAATATTGTCACATAATTTCTCTTATATAAGAAATCAAAACTACTAAGAACAAAATAAATGACAGATAACAGGAAATTGGAAGATCCTTTTCAAACGGGAAGAGGAACAAGAAATGGAGGGAGGGTGCAGGGAAAGGAGATGGAAATGTGGGGAAAAAACTGAAGGAAAAAGAATGAAAATACAGTATTGGCAAATGGGGAGGGGAGCAGGAGTTGGGAGGAGCAGGGAGGGTGAGAAGGCTGAGAGGAAAGAATTAGGGCATGTTATGGGTAAGTACCAACTTTGCATGATAAATGTCCTTCAAACACGGACTAATAAAAATTTTATTACCAATCTGAAATAATTTATCTAGTGACCATTTGATAAAATTTCAGAATTTCACATTTGCTAAGTTATGATCCATGACTCTATGAGGTAGTTATTAGTGAATAGTTTTCAGACAAAGAATACTGAAGCCCAGGAAAGTTTGGGAATTTGCCAAAGTCATATGAATATGAACCTTTGCAGATTAAATTAGAATTCAAGTGTGATTCTAAAGCTTCAACATATTACTTCTTATTTATGTTAATAACTGGTATTTTATGCAACCCAAAACATTTACTTATTTTTCTTAAGTTCAAAATCTCTAAATGTAGACTGAAAATTAGAAATTTGATACATAAAGGATTATAATTAAAATAATTTTGAGATACTATATAATAGTATAATTATTTTAAAAATATCTTAAACTTTAAAACAGAAAAGTACTTTAAAACCAAAAATTAGGGGAGGCAGAATTAAAAAGTATATTCCTATTCAATCCTTTGTCTAAACTTAATACTTTTTGAAATGTTAGCAAAAAATAAAAGTGTTACCAAAAATAACTATAACTCGGGCATGCGTATCTGCTAACATTTCATAACTCTGTGAAAAACAGTTTTTTCTCTTCTGCCATTGCCTTTCATTCTTGTGCAGTAAATTTTTTAAAGACCACCTCTGCGTCAAATATTCTAACATATAAAGAACTTCAACTCATGAATAGTGAGTTGTAGCAGTAAGATTCAACTATAAACACACAATATTGAAAGAGTACGAATTGAAAGGAAGCACTGTAGAAGCAGACAGAAGAAACTAAGCCAAAAGTAGTAATACCTAATTTAAATTTTTCACACTTTAAGACCTTAAAGCATACCTAATTAAAGATCTCAAATACACATTTGAAAATTCTGATCTGACCTTGTGGTATGTTACCTAAGTTAGTCAATGTTTGTTTTTCAAGTTTTGTTTTGTTCACTTTTGACACTTTTTATTCTAGTCATTAATATTCTATTATTCCCTAGGAGTGGCAGGATATTACACAATGCTGGGTTCTAAAATGCTCTAGTTTGGATTGTGGTGTCACTACAATACCCATGTGCTAATGAGTATCCGAACCTATAGAGCATTTGACTGTATTTTGATAACCATTTACTGAATAATGACAATAGAAAAAACACCAAGTAGAAGAAAAATTTCCATTCCAGTCCTCAAATAGATATTATGACTTGTAATGTTCACGTAAATCACATAAATCAAACTTTCATGTCTTTTATCAGCTTGAAAGGCTGTTAAAAGAGAAGAAAGAGTTTTTTGGGGCTCTCTTTGTCTAAACTTACAGAAAAATAGGGAAAATTTATCTACTGACATGGTTGGGATTTAGCTCAGTGGTTCTGGTAGCTACCTTGCTAGCACAAGAGCCCTGGTTTGATCCTGAGTAACCACATAGAGCAAAGCTGGGCATGATGACTCATGTCTACTAGCAATCAGTAACACATACCACAATGCTGGGTGTGGTGGCTCCAGCCTGTAATCTCAGCGCTTGGGAAGCAGAGGCAAGAGAATTGCTAAATTCAGTATCAACCTGAACTACAAAGTGAGACTCTGTCTCAAAAAAAAAAAAAAAAAAAAAAAAAAAAAAAAAAAAAAAAAAAAAAAAAAAAAATTACCTACTGACATTTCAATGATCTCTTCATGGAAGATTATTTTTAAATATTAATTTTATAAGATTAAATTAGTTATGACAGATTCATCTTTTCTTTTTAAAGACATATTAATGATTAGTTTTATTTTCTGACAGGATTCACTGATTTAATTTTCTTAAGTTTCTTCCTAGATAGGTCTTAGAAATACTTATGTTTCAAATTACACTGTACATACTTCTATAGTAATCTTTTTGAAATATATTCTATAATTTTTTGAGATTTCTCATTATACAGCATTTTTCTTGGCTTTAGAACTTCTCATTTGGATGTGAAATACAAAATTCTCTTCAAAGGGAGGAACAAAAGTTGTATCACACCAAACTAAACCAACAGTTTCCTTTGTTTTGAGACAGGGTCTTGCTTTTGTGTTTCAGGCTGGCCCTGAGCACACTATGTAGCCCAGGCTAGTGTTGAATTCACAGCAATCCTCCTGCCTCTGCCTCCCGAGTGCTGGGATTACAGGTGTGAGCCACCACGCCCCGCACTGTTGTATTTCGTTACCAGGGATCAAACTCAGAACTTTGTGCTTGCAAGGCAGGTGCCAGAACCCCTGAGCCAAATACCCGGCCCCAACAGTTTCTTTTTAATATACATTAGTAGAAAATTGTAACTTAAGACAATTTTATAGATCTATAATCTGAGAAATGAGAGCATTTAACATTTACTTTCTAAAAGTTGTATTTTCTTATAGTTTGTGAGCATAGGCTCTGTAATATGGAAGAAAATATGCAATGAGGAGTGAATCTTGAATCTTCTCAGTCTCATCCTGATTTTTTCATAGTGCTGCATGTTAGCTTTTTTGCTCTCTCCAATGTCCTAATGCTCCCACATTTGTTTTCTCTGAATGCATCAATAGCTGCTTACAGAAATAACATGACCTACAAAAGTTAAAAATTCCTGTTTGAAGAATTACATAAGCACCAATATTTAAAAAAAAAGATATAAAGAAGAAATACAACACAATACAGGCTTTATTAAAATATTTTGCCAAAATTTTTTATACATTAAGAATATTAAAATGTAGGGCTGGGGATTTAGCTTAGTGGTTCTGGCGTCTGTCTTGCAAGTGCAAGGGCCCGGGTTTGATCCCTGGAAATCACATACCATACAGGGTGTGGAGACTCACGCCCAGCAGGAACCAGTACCACATACCACAGTGCTGGGCGTGGGGGCTCATGCCTGGAATCCCAGCCCTCGGGAGCTCAGGGCCAGCCTAAGCTACAAAGCAAGACCCTGTCTCAAAAAAAAAAAAAAAAAAAAAAAAAAAAAAAAAAAAAAAAAAAAAAAAAAAAAAAAAAAGAAAGAAAAAAAGAATATTAAAATTTAAATTACTTTTAAAAATAATCACCATTATACAAATTATTTATACACTAAAATTTAGTACGAACTATCAGAAAATAGAATACAAATTAAAACAATTATTTTCTAGTAACTATTCTTAGAAAAAGAGGTTGACAGAACACTTTCATCATACTGCCTATCTGGTGCACATTTTTTCCACTGTAGAGTTAATTCAGCTGAAACAATCATTACATTTTGATGTCCATCTATTTTATAGAACTACCCTCAGGGAGATTTATGGGAATTGTATCATGTCAAGGTCGCCGGATTAAGTGAACAATGATGACAGTAAACAAGCTTTTTCTCTGTATTCCAAAGGGTTTAACTCAGTTACTTAAAATGCCATAAACATAAATAGACTTCTCTCCCTACAATACATCCATGACAGATGACTTGAAAATACTGCACTCTAGGGGTTTCCAACTCAGAAGACAATTCTTACTGACAAAGAGCACTAAACTATTTCTGAGCACAACATATCCTATTATAAGGTGTACAATTTCAGTGTGCATATTATAGGCAGCACTATCATGTAGAGTAACTTTTCATTTACAAAAATAAAATTAGTACACAAAAATAGTATAGATTTCAAAATAGGGTATTTGTAGAGAAAAAACTGTTAGCATTCAAATTTCAAAATCTTTAATAGATTTTCATATTATAGTGTAATAAGTATATTGTTTTAGATATGCAAATAATATTTTTAAAAAATTAAACAAAAAAGCAAGGCTACGGAACAAAATTCACAGCAAAAGTATCCAGAAATTTATCACACTGGCTTAATAATGTATCATATTCAATTATTTCAATAAAACACCTTAGGGTCTGCCAAAGATACAAAATGTTATAGTTTGGCAAATATTTTTTTACAGTTTGTTACTGTATATTTTCAAATTAAAAACTAACGGATTGTGATAACCTCACTTCAGTACTAGGCACTTGTTCTAAATGATAAAGTTAAACTTACCTCATTTTTAACTCAAGGAGAATGGATCCATTAATATGGAACCAAAAAAAAAAAAAAACCCCTAAGTTTTATTTGCAATCTAATGACTCTTTTGCTGAGAAAGCAGTCCAATATTCTGAGACTGGTTATTCTTTACCTGAATAGATCTTGTTTATCATCATTTGTTTTATGTATTTCTAAATGTATTTTGCAAAGTGTGTTTTTCTGAAAGAATTGCTAAAATGTTATATTAAATTAATGATAAGTATATATTTTAAAGTGAAAAAGCAACAGAAATGATGCTGGTAATTAACTGGCTTAGGGGTGTTGATTAAATAGCCAGATCATCTTTTCCAAATAATAGATACTTTTGCTTCTGACCCAATCACTACTGATTTACAGTTTGCTAGCCTCTCTGAATTCTACCTTTACCAACGTGTTTATCAGAGTTCTATCACAGAAAATAGATTTTGACAGCCTTTTAAGCTCTGTCAGCCTGCAATATACTTTTTACTTTTTTCACCTGCTTTTGCATTTTAATTTTTCTTAAGGAAAACGAACTCTGAGACTGTCTGAAGGCTCCCGCTGAATCTGACAACACCGTGGTCTGTTACCGATTTCCTTATCTGGGGTCTCTCAATGGCTGCCCAGGATTCCCGTCTTATTCACTGAAGACTCAGACGATGCTCTCAAATCCATACTGAAATCCTCTTGGGTGACACATCATCAGTGCCAGAAGATTTCCTGCTTTCAGTTTCTCTACCTCCTATTTACGTTGTCCTCAACGAGCTCCCATCTACATCATCACTTTTACAAAAACATTCTGAATGTAAAAATCATGGATTGCTATATCTCTAAAATCTTAAATTCTCCTTCAGCTTCCCAAATTCCAGCCCACTGACAATGCTTCCTTCACTTCTTTATGTTCTATCAATCACCTTCCCTTCTTACTGGCCTTCATTAACTCTCTCAGACTAAGTACATACTTCATGGCCTTGATCACTTTCCTACTTGTATTTTAATATTGCTTCTCCTTTACCTTAGATAAACTACCTAGTAAAACACTGCCCAGGCAGAATCAATTTTCCAACTATTTTCAGAGCATATTCTTTACATGTACTGCTGACAAATAATTTGATATTTGGGTTGAATAATATATGGGTTGAATAATGAATAAAAGAAAAAAATTAAAGAAAATGTTCCCTGTACACTTCGTAACAGAGAAGGTAAGAGAGAGAATTTATAGAGGATCAGAAAAGTGGTATTTTGGAAAAATCTAAGAAGGTTATCACATGTGCAATTTGTGACCTGAAGTCATTTGTATCTCTGTTTTTTAGCAGAGTGGTACAAATTTTCACCAGAAAATGCCACAGACAATGCAAATTTAACACAATTCTTTTCCTCCTCTAAACTGTTCCTTTGTTTTTAAATTCCAAGAGTGGTATCACCATTTATCCAATGAATGACAGCATCTTGTTCAGCATCTTTGATTCTCCCCTGTTTAATCATGCAGTGAGTCATAAAGATTCTACTCTAGATTTATGTTTTCTACCTATTAGAGCAGTTAGAATTAGTAATGTCAATGAGTTAGAACATTATGAGTTGAATGTCAGGTTCATATTCTCAAGGAGTGTGAGAACTGTTCTATGATTCCAGTGTCTAAACAATATACTAGTTGCGATTTCAGTAATACTATAAGACCTAAGGTGAATCTTCAAAAATCTAGTAAAAAGTGATAACTTCTACTAAGGTAAATATATTAATATAAAAGCTCATATTTTAATAGCTACAAAGTTTCAAAGAATTCTGTGTTATACTTTAAATATCTTGTAGTTTTCTTTCCCAGCAATTACCACATTTGGTAATTATATATTTCTGTAATTATTTATTTAATACCAATTTCTTATATCAGACTATAAATTCAAAAAGAGTAGCTCACCAGTATGACAGGGCCAAATAGGAACTCAAAGTTATCTTTCAATGAATAAAATGAATAAATTATGTATTGCAATTTGTTAAGAGTTCTGATGAAATACGTTACTCAAAAGCCTCATGTTCGGAGGTGGGGCCTGTTTGTAGTGGGGTTGTTCCCCTCAGAGTGTGATCTGAAAAAGTGTATTCCTGGCCATAGTTCCTGCATTCTCTTTGTGCCTCTTGGCCGCTATGATGAGACTAGCTTTCCCTCACCCAGCCCTTGTACCCTGCGGATTTTGCTTTTGTATCTAGCATACCACAGGCTAAACCCAGGGAAATTGGGAGTCAAAAAAACCACATCTCTTCCTCTGAGTTGTGAGTGTTGTGTTTTTTGTGTCAGTTACACGAAAACTGACAAACACGTAATAACGGTATTGGAAATAGACCTTTGGCTGTATCTGACTATGAGGCTTATAAGGCCTGGAACCCATTTGTAAAGGAGATTGGAAAACTGTGGCAACAGGAGCTAGAAAATCTCCCAAATGTTGTGAGCAGTGCATGATATGGACATTGGGCACAGTTAAGAAGGTCAGAATGCCAACACGAATGCAGACAGTAAAAGCTGGCCTAGGGAGGTTTCAGCTCGGGACAAAGTCTCCACTGGAATTGGACTAAGTTCCATGTATGTTACGATCAGGAAGAAAATCTGTCTATACTTTGTCCATGCTCTAAGGCTGCTAAAAACTGAGATTAAGTACAGTGCACTGATTCATCTGCTTAGAAAATTTCAGGGCACCCTAATGTTCATTCTGTGGCATTGGTAGTACCAGAAGTTTTCAGACACATTTACAGTGAAAATTAGGAAGAAAAAGGACAACACTTAGATTAGGCAGAAAAGAAGTGCGTGCAAAAGGGGGGACAAGGAGAGAATGGGCGCTGGAGAGCTCAGCATTTTTAAAAAAAACAAGTATATTATATTAGGACAACAGGAAAGATGGTTTTGAGCCACTTCAGGAATTTGCTAGACACTAACCATCAGAGACTCAGGTACAAAAACAAAAAGCTTTGATTTGAGAAGAGAGCCCAGTTCATTTGGGGGCCCTTAGGAAAGAATTTCTTGGAGTTCAGCTACCTAAGCATTCAAAGACCAATGCAGCTGTGGTCTTAGAAGCCTGGCTGTTGCTCCCTAATTCATTTATTGTCTTTTCAGGCATGCAGTGAGGTCTTAGAGGCTTTCACCGAACTTCAGAAGAACATCTACAGGGACAGGAAGCATGTCCTTCAGAGGACAGTGTGTGAAGCTCTAAGAGTGGATCAAAATGTGCACTGGAGGCTGTAACAAGCTGGAGATGCCAGGACTGTAGAGCGCCTACTGAGGAAAACCACAGGCAGTGAGCAGCACCAGCCCAAGAATGGGGCTACATGGACTGCAACCTGCAAGGCGACAGCGAAGGGTCAGCTAAGCCCTTTGGAGTTCCCATCTCGTCACAACCTACTCTGAGTACTAGACATGGAACTAAAGAATTTAATGTTTGCCTCATGGCCTCCTGGCCTGCTTTGGACCCATTCCTTTCTAATCTCTATTCTTCCTTTTCAGAATGGGAATGTTCACCCTGTGCCACTGTTATATTGGAATTATTTAACTTTCTTTTCCTTTCACACTGAAGAGTTTGCCTTGAGCTCAGAGAGGAATTTGGCCTTGGAATTTTTACCAATTCTTATAGGGAAAGGTGTAGCCATTCGTCAATTTCCCAGGTCAACCAATTAAGCAGAACTTCTGCTGAGCTCATTATGCAAAACTCCTGAGTCTCCTTAGCATCTGGATGTCCCCCAGACTTTGTTAATTTGTATTGATCCTTAATAAAAGGGCTGTTGGGAGAGAGGTCTGGACTTCAGTCCTCCGAGGCTGTTCTCCCTGCTGAAACTCAACCCTGAGTGCCTCTGTTTCCTTCCACGACCCCAGACCTTACGTGGGACTAAGGCACACAAGTGGCGCCCAGATGAGTGGCAGGAAGGATTCAGAGGACTGGACACTTGGGGACCAAAAGGTGTGCTCTTTGGTAAGTGGAAGATTTTGGCATTATAAAATTCCTATCTATGGTAAAACAGTATGCTCAACTGCTGCTACAAGGTAACAGTGAAGAGGAAGACCTGGAGAAAGAACTGTTACCTCCTCCACTAAGGGAAAACCTAAGCAAAGGTAGTTTTGATAATGAAGAGGAGGATGAAGTTGAGTTTAATCATTCAGATGAGGATGAAGTTGAATTTAATCATTCAGATGAGGAAATTGCAGCATAAGGTTGAGCTACTTCAGAAACAAAAGACATTGGCATTCCCTGTAGAGAACAGGGAACCCTAAGCTCCATTAGAGAGGGCTGGGGAAGCAGCAGAATTGCAGAAACAAAAAAATAAATTCATTCCCTGTGGAAAATAGGGAACCCTCAGCACCTCCACTAGAGATGGCTGGGGAAGCAGTAGGAAGTGTTACTTTATGGAATTCCCTGACAAATTATGTTTCTCCCTTGAGTATGCTTCCAGTTACAATCCAGTAATGCCTCCTAATCAGCAATATCCCAATGGGTATAATCAGCTGAACTGGACTCCCTCAGAATCTAAAGATATAAAAACTTTTAAAGAAGCAGTGGTTTCTTATGGAATGCATTCTCCTCATGTTTGAACAAATATAAGTAATTGGACTAAAACCTATAAAATAATTCCCAGGGACTGGAAGATTTAATTATTGCTGTTCTTGAGGCAGGACCTCAATTACAATGGCTTTCTTGGTGGAGAGAGGCAGCCTTCGATATATGGAGCGAAAGAATAGACAAATGTTGCCATAACTGGAGAAATGTTGTTAGGAGAAGGACCTTATGCTGAGTTACAGCAACAGGTACAGTATGACGATGCTACAATTCTATACTGTTGCCTTGCCGCTCTCAGGGCTTGGTATATGGTTGAAGAGCCAGGAAAAAAGGCTACTGCTTTTACTAATATTATGCAGACTGCTGGAGAACTTTATACTGAACTTTTACAAAGGGCCCTCGATGTAAAAAATGCCTCCACTAGGCAAATGAATGTCGGTCAACACGAGATGTGCAGAGTAGTTTTCTGCCTTCGGGAAACCTGAAAAAACGGCCTAGTTGGGGCCCTCAGACAAACAACATGAGCCAGGTGTTTCCTATCAGCAATGGCTTGGCTCACCAGCAGATCAATCTATCCTAAGACAGCTAACTGCCCAATTCCTCCGTGTTGGAGATTTAATGCATGCTACTTAGGGAAGTGCAGCCCTAGATTTTCCAGTGCCTCATAATATTTTTCTATCTCCCAAAATTCCTTTATATCAAATTCATACTGGAGTTTATGGTCCACTTCCTCCTGGGACTATGGGGTTATTGGGAAGAAATAGTCTCACTTTAAGGGATTTATGAGTACATCCTGGAATTATTGATGAGGCTCATAAAAGGGAAATTCAGATTCCTGCACAGGTAGAACTATACAAACAGAAGCAGGAGAAAGAATTGCACAATTGCTTTTGTTACCATATGTTAAAGGAAAGTTTCGTTCTGAGGTCAGAAAAGAAGGATTTGATGGTACAGGCAAACAAGTTATTTGGCAAAACTTAAGGGAGATCACCCTAAGATGATGGTTATTTTAGATAATATACCTATTGAAGGTCTTGTGGACACAGGAACAGTTGTTCTATTATTTCTACTACTTCTTGGCCAGGTTCTTGGCCCCTTAAAAGGATTCATACTCAATTTATTGGACTTGGTAGCCTTAATGATAATTTCTCAACGTGTTAACATTTTGAAGTGCCAGAGGCCTGATGGAAAGCAGGCCACTTTACAGCTTTATGTTGCCCCTATTGCCATGAATCTATGGGGAAAGGACTTCTTATAACAATGGGGAGCACAAATGTACATTCATGCTTTGTCAGATAATGTCAAAAAATAATTCACAAATCTACTCAGAAGGGACATCAGGGTCTAGGTTATCCAAATTTATCATATGGGCCACTGCTGTGCCAACTGCTCTTCCTTTAAAATGTATTACTGATTCTCCCATTTGGATTGAGCAGTGGCCCTTAACTAAGGAAAAACTACAGGCTTTGGAGACCTTAGTGGAAGAGCACTTGATGGAGGTCATATACAAGAATCTACTAGTTCTTGGAATTCTCCTGTTTTTGTGATAAAGAAAAGGTCAGGGAAATGGAGAATGTTAACCGATTTAAAGGCTATTAACAAGCTCATTCAGCCTATGGGACCATTATAGCCTGGAATTTATTTACCTTCTATGCTTCCAAAAGAATGGTTTTTGCTAGTCAGATCTTAAAGACTGTTTCTTTACTATTCCATTACAACCTCTAGATTGGGAAAGGTTTGCTTTTACTATACCTACTTTCAATAATGCTGAACCTGTTAAGCATTATCAGTGGAAAGTATTACCTCAAGGTATGATAAACAGTCCTACTCTGTGCCAGTATTTTATTGCTCAGCCATTACAACAGATCAGAATCCATTTTCCTACTGCTATTATTTATCATTATATGGATGATATTCTTGTGGCAGTAGAAAGCCAAGACCAATCAGCAGTAATTTGGACAGATATGAAAAATACTTTGGAATCCTGGGGCTTGGAAATAGCTCCTGAAAAAATCCAGGAAGGCAATGTAGTTGACTACTTAGGATATAAAGTTACAGCAGCTTCAGCAATCTATTCACAAAAAATTCAAATTCGAAAAGATACCTTAAAAACTCTTAATGATTTTCAAAAGCTTCTAGTGATATAAATTGGTTGTGGCCTACACTAGGCCTAACCAACGCAGATCTTACCAATTTATTCCAAATTTTACAAGGTAATCCTCAATTAGATAGTCCCTGACAATTAACTCCAGCCACAGAGGCTGAACTCCATCTAGTAGAAAAACGAATTGCTAATGCCTGTCTAGGATGATTAGAAATAACTTGTTCAGTTAACTTTGTTATCGTCCCATCTCCTCACTCACCTACGGGTGTAATTATGCAAAAAGGAAGAAAATATTTTAGAGTGGCAATTTTTACCTAATAAAACAAACAAAAGATTAAAAATTATAGAGAAAAAATTTGTGAAATGATTATCAAAGGTCGGTTGCAGGTTCGAAAGCTATCTGGATATGGTCCTACTTCTATTATTGTTCCTTATACAACCGCAGAAATCTGTTATATGCGCTTAATGAAAACTGGCAAATGACTTTTTCTGATTTTGTAGGACAAGTGCACAATTCCTATCCTAAAGGGAAAATATTCCAGGTTTTAAAGCAAACCTCATGGATTCTCCCTACAATTGTCAAGCATAAGCCACTCCCAAGAGCAAGAACTTTGTTTACAGAGGCTAATAAGCTAGGAATGGCTGGATATCTTTCTGATGAGTTACATAAAGTGGTTCAAAGTCCTTATCATTTGGTTCAAAAGGCTGAGTTATATGCTATTCGCATGGTTTTAGTAGATTTCTCTCTTCCTCTAAACATTATTACAGATTCTCAGTGTGCTGAAAGGGTTGTACAGTCTATTGAAATAGCTTTTATTCCTGATGATGGTTCTGAATTAAATACACTATATAGTCACAACAATCGGTTTATCAAAGATCATTTCCTTTCTATACTACTCACATTCATGCACATTCTTAGCTCCCTGGACTGTTGGCTGCTGGACTGTTGATAAAACTCCTCATTGGCAACATTGCTGCTGCTACATGGTTCCAGCAGACACATCATGCTAATAGTAAGAGCCTTAAACATTGTTTTGCTATTGCAACAGGCTAAACATATTGTTAAAACATGTCCTTCCTGTTCATTTTATTCTGCTCAAACTTTTGATGATGGTAATAATCCTCATGGACTGAAAAGTAATGATTTGTGACAAATGGATGTCGTTCACATTCAGGAATTTGGAAAATTAAAGTATATGCATCATGCCATAGACACATACTCAGGTTTTCAATGGGCAACAGCTTGAAGTTCTGTGCATGCAGATGCTGTTATTTCACATCTTATAGAAACTATTCCTGTTATGAGAAAATCACGTCGGTTAAAAACTGACAATGCTCCTTCTTATACCTCCATTAAACTTCAATCATTTCTGAAGCAACAAAATACTGAACATGTCACTGGCATTCCTCATAATCCTACTGGACAAGTAATTGTTGAATGACCTAACTGCACTTTGTGAGAAATGTTGTTAAAACAAAAAGGAGAAATGAGTATGAGGACTCCCAGGCAAAAACTTCACAATGCGCTCTGAACTTAAAATTTTTTTAAAAAATCTTTATTGGTACATTACATATGCGCATCATGATTGCACTCCATAATGGGGATTTGTACCAGTATAAGACACAACTTAATTCTCATTTTTTCCCATAGCCCTACCAACCCTACTGCCCCCCTATATACATAAAATTTGTTTCCTTTTTTTTGTTACAATCTCATTTTTCCCCCTTTACCCTATTTTACTTTGAGCATTTTCTATTTCATAATATATAACATACAATTCTAGGACTCATTTACATCTTTATTTTCTCATACCAGAGAAAAGATGTGATATGTACCTATCTGTGACCTATTTATTTCACTTATGAGGATATCCTCAAGGTATGTCCATTTAAGTAGAAATGATTCAAACTTATCATTTTTATGGCAGAGTAATACTCCATTCTGTAGAAGAATCACAGTTTTTTTTATCCAGTCTCCAGTTGATGGACACTTGGGTTGTTTCCAAGATGTAGCAATCACAAATTGGGCTGCTATAAACATGGGTGCACATATGTCACTGTGATATGAGTCTTTTAATTGTTTTGTGTATATACCTAGCAGGGCAATGGCCGGGTCAAATGGACCTCCAATCCTAGCTTTTTGAGGAACCCCCAAATTGATCTCCACAGGGGTTGTTCGAGTCTATAGACCCACCTGGGCTTTAACTTGCCAAAGACTAAAACTAGATCTAATTCTTTCACTGTGTACCAAACTAAAATCAAAGTGGATAAGAGACCTAAATATTAAAACAGACACTCTAAACCTGTTGCAACCTTTAACTCATAGCAATCTTCTTGCCTCCACCTACTCAGTGGTGAGATTATATGCATGAGCCACCATGCCCAGCCTTGTGGTATGTGGGACTGATTGCTGGTGGGCATGAGTCACCATGCCCAGCATTGTTGTATGTGGTTACTGAGGATGGAACTAGGGACCTTATGCTTGCAAAGCAGGTGCCAGAACCACTGAGCTAAATCCCTAGACCTCAAGTTACATTTCTAATCTCATGTAATTAAAAAAATAGACCTCTTAATACTGATTAAGTTCAAGTTCTATGTAGAAAGATTATTTTATCAAAACTAGCTTATTTTCCATCTATGTGTTGTGCTATGATAAATATGCATAGAAATCTTAATGGATTCATTGATTCATTCAAATATGTATTGCACATCCATTTTGCATAGAGTTTTGGACACTTAGTCTACAGAAGTGAAAAAACCCTTAATGGGAGGCAAAAGTGAATAGCTGAATATTTAAATTACACAGATGATAAATCTGGACTAGAAATAATAAATTTGAACATTCTCGGTACATTGGTACTCTTTATGAGACTACATGATCAGCTAAAAATAAAAAGGAGTACTTTATTTTGATAAGTGCTATGAAGATTAAAGCTTAGAGGGTTAGGGAGTGATGACAGGACTGAGAGATATGCTACTTTTGACAGAATGGTTAGAAAAGGGCTATTTTAAAGGTTATACACTTAAGCCTATCTCTACATATCAGCCAGAAGAGGAAGAAAGCAAATCCAAGATGGTGGTGGCCTGGTCACAATATAGGCAGCACCCAGGCTACCTGTGCTAAGAATGGACTTTACAAAGATGAAGGAAACCTGAGTAAGATTTCAAGATGCAGTTGGAATTCATCAAGTGGGAACTGGACTGGCTTTGGTTAAAGTAATCAAAGGTAACAGAAGTAGTCAGATGCTGGGCATATTTTTTTTGCAAAGTTGTTCAGATTTAAAAGAAGTTGAAATGCACGAGAGACAGTAAAAGTTAAGAGGAACTTTTAAATTGTGCAGCTCAAAGAACAGAACTGTCCTGAAGAATACAAGAAAGACTACATGGGAAAAATATTAAGAGCTCAATTTTGACAGTAAAAGTGAGACGAGTGTCAGATATCCAATGCACAGGTGGGAGGCAGAGAGGTCGCTATGTAGGATTAGAGGACAGGAGAAAGAGCTGGACTAGAAATAATACACTTGAAAATTCTCAATATATCGGTACTCTTTATGAGACTACATGCAAGCTGAAAATAAAAAGGGACACTCTAATAACTAAGCTCTATTAATTAAATCTAGTGATGATTACAGAGAACATGACAAATCTTTAAAAATTTAGAGTTCAGTGACCCAGTTAGTACAAGATGACAATAGGAGTATTATGCTTTTGCAGTTAGTCATCATGAGGAAAAAAAAGATACCTGCTGTTTTGTAAGGTCCAGCTATGCCCTATGTCAATCTAACAATAGAGAATAGACAAGCCTGACCAGCTATCAGAAGAGTTATCTGACAGTCTTTTAGCTATATTCTAGTTATGTGCTAATAAACAGTATGTTGGCTTTATAAATTTCAAACATTATCTTGAATCATATCAGCTGAATTATTAAGATAATACTATGCTCATAAATATATGCACCTAGGCAGATAAACCTGGTTCAGTGACATATAAAGAGAGGCAAAGTTACTAGATGAGTAATGACTATTATCAAGAAATCAAATAATAAAAAATGCAGATAAGGCTATGTGGAAAAGGAAACACTGTGGGAATATGAATTAGTACAACTACAATATATTATAGTGATACACTGTAGACTCATGCTTATAGTGGCATACTTCATAATAGCTAAAACTTAGAAATAGCCTATATATCCACCAACATATGAATCATTAAAGAAAATGTGGTATGTTCAGACAATGGAGTTTTTTCTTCCATAAAGATAATCATATCTTTTACAGGAAAATAGATACAAATTCAGAGTATACTGTTAAGTGAAATAAATCAGATGTACAAACATAAATATTCCATGATTTATCTTACATAGAAAAACCAAACACAATTAAAGAACAAAATAAAAGATAGATAACTGGAAGTAAGAAGACAGATCTTTTCAAAAGGAAAGGGGATCAAGAGATGAAAGGAGGGTGGGGAATAAAAGAGGATGGAAAAAGTATTTAAGATGTGTTATGTACGTATACCAATTACCCACATAGAATGTAATCACTATGTATTACAAATATATTCGCATTTGTTACACTTTACAGTAGTTAAGTTTTATGTATCAACTTGCCTAAGATATGGTATCCAGGTGTTTGGTTACACTTTATTTCTTGGTATGAAGGAGTTTTGTGATGATTAACAAAGGATATCCTTGGTAATGTGGTTAAGTCAAGGATGACAAATCAGT
Organism: Petromus typicus; assembly: GCA_004026965.1. Classification (NCBI taxonomy): domain Eukaryota; kingdom Metazoa; phylum Chordata; class Mammalia; order Rodentia; family Petromuridae; genus Petromus; species Petromus typicus. Next base: position 20,814 of record PVIR01002599.1, read on the forward strand.
AAAGGACCTCGCTATAAATATATTTATTCTTAAGACTGCAATGTAGAAATCTTACCTGAGTTTACAACCTGTTGGACTACTCTAACTCACATTCACATGAATAAATGTTTCTAAATGAATTTATATGTTTATACATAAATACCACATATATCAGGATTGTTGCTACTGTGTTTCTTTGGAAAACTCAATAAATTTATATACTCTTTCTTTGAAGAAATAGTATAATAATGTGTAAGTTTCATTTAACCTTTCTAAGTTTCAATTTATTATTCTTTTTTTCAGTAACAGGAATTGAACTTGGGACCTTTTGCTTACAAGATAGGCATGCGGTGTCATTGAACTAAGTTCCCAAGTTCTCAGTTTACTTCTTTAGAAATGAAGAAAACTTCAGTATCACTCTTCATGAAGATATACTGAAGGGATAGTAAGATAATTCATGTCAATTTCTTAATATGCTATATGACAGAAACAAATAAAAACTTAAATATCAGGCTATTATGCAAAACAAATATCCACTGTTGACTATTGTAGGTGAAAGCCAAGCTTTCACTAAAGTTCAGCCATGCTCGCTAACTGTGACTCCACCTCATCGTCACTCCACCTCAGCCAAAAGTAGGACTGCCTCATCAATCAATCTACATGCTTCAACCAGTCTGTGACTGTCCCCACTTGCATGTTTACACCCTCTACCATTTACTATAAAAGTGACTGTATTTTGTATTAAAGATGGAACAGCTCTGAAAACACTCCCTGGAGTCTGTGTGGTGACTGTGCGCTCACTCTCTCGGTCTGGGCCTCCAAACCTGATCCTTGGCTGTGTACCACCACAAAGCTGAGGACGACAACAGACTGTTTTTATAGGAAGCATGCTATAAAATTTTCTTAAGTCTATAATCTATTGTAATCTGCGGACTCAAACCTTTTCCAAGAGAATCACTTCTTTCATAATACTTCTTAGTCATACCTTTTTAAATTTAACAGATCACCAAGCTTTCCTAGACAGAAACATTTTGTAGGCTAAATTAAAGTGAAAATATAAAATGAAGGAGCTTGACAACCTCAATATTATGGTCTATCTCAATACTAGTTCTCTAGGATGTCTCTATTCAGACAAAGTAAAAGTAAAGAAATTTATATCCACAAAAATTTATACAGGACACAGATAGGTACATATCTCATCTTTTCTCTGGTATGAGAAAATAAAGATGTAAATGAGTCCTAGCATTGTATGTTATATATTGTGAAATAGAAAATGCTCAATGTAAAGTAGGGTGAAAAGGGGAAAATGTTGAGATTGAAAGAAAAAAGTAAGGAAACAAATTTTATGTATATAGGGGGGCAGCAGGGTAGGTAGGGCTATGGGAAAAAATGAGAATTAAGTTGTGTCTTATACTGGTACAAATCCCCATTATGGAGTGCAATCATGATGTGTATATTTAATGTACTAATAAAGATTAAAAAAAATTTATATAGGACAATATGTTAATTTATAAATCAGTTTTGGTGTCAGTTGAATGACGAATATGCTACTTTGGAAATGTGAAAGAAAAGTTTTTAGAAGAACATAATAGTATCGAACATAGTGGTATACGCCTGTAATCCCAGCCCATGGGATTGAAGCTGAAGCAAGAGGATCATGTGTTTGAGGCCAGCCTGGACTAGCCAGTGAGCTGAATACCAGCCTAAACTACATAACTTGTCTCAAAAAAAAAAAATACAAAAAATAACAGAATGTACTACTTCAGTACTTACATTATGATTATTTAAAGCAAATTTAGAATACCAGTTTAATATTTTTTAAAAAGTAATGAATGTAAAGGTCCATATCTTATACCTAACACAGGTTATTTATGAAATAGTTTATAAGTAAATCTTGTAGCACATTGCATACTACAAATATATCCTTTAGAGCTACAGTAAAAAGTTTAGGTTTTCTTCTGAAACATTCAAATGAAGATCAGAATCACTGAATTACACTTTCTGTGTTTAAATTGTATTTCTGAAGAGAGGGTATAGTACATTTTCTTTTATAATTAAGCTCATGAGTTACTTTTTATTTCTGATTATTTTAACTCACCTATGAGAAACTGCTCCCCAAGCACCATGTTTATTTGTGAGGATGTTGAGGATCTTTTGTCTGAGTTGATTTGCTGTTACGTGGTCTCGGTGCTTAGCAGCACTGATGAGATGGTCACACATCTTTTCTTCCTCTCGTCTGTCAGCAGCGTACTGCGCACATTGAGACTGTAACGGAGCAGAAACAGAGGACAGTATGAATTATTTACTGTGTGCAACAAAAACGCCTCAACCTAAGTTTAAAAAAACTCAGATAATCTAGTATTTTTTCTGTAGGACAGACATACAGTCACATTTCAAATTAGTAAAATTATGCTTTTGAACGTATACGTAAAATCAAATAAAGCCATTAATGATTGTATGGTTTCTTTCAGTTCTGAAAATCTGATTCTGCTGTTAGAAAGTAAAAAGTACTGTTCATTTTGCACACAGAAATGCTTTACTGAGCTGGGGATTTAGCTCGGTGGTTCTGGTGGCTGCTTTGCAAGTGCAAGGTCATGAATTTGATCCCAGTACCAAAATAAACAAACAAAAAAGTAATAGTTTACTGAACATGTAAATGTGCTTGTTATTTTAACCAGCACAATATATCTCACTTAATATATGAAGTAGGCTCCTGTAAATTATATAGAAAGAAAAATCTCATTTAATTTAGTTTTCCACCTTATGTGGTAATGTGGTATAGAAGAAAACAAAGGAATTTAATAGGCTTGGAGTTAATTCCACTCTTTTTTCCCATTGCCCTATTTCATAGGCTGTATGTTAAATGAGGCACTGAGACAAGGTTTTCTTAATGTTCCCTTCCAACTCTAACAATGACTGTGTTGAAAGGGTCCCATGAGAATTATTCTCTTACTCTTTATTCACTTTTCCATAGTCGTCAGTTGTGTCAGCTGTCAGTATCTAAGCTCATTCATGTTCACAAAGCAGACATTTAATGATTTTTTGTGTATGAAAATATTTAATAGGGACATGAAAGGAGCATATCTTTAATGAGAAGTTCGATTTTTGGTGTAGACATTTTTATATAAATTCATATCACTGTAAATTCTAGGATTACCAAATAAAACACAAGTTATGCAACTAGGAAAATAGCCTCATATATCTGAGAAAATACATGTATCTAATTCCCATTCATCTTTACTCTAAAAAGGTATTTCACAGAACGTATCTCAAAACATTCCTTCTGTCCATTGATAGAAACTACTGCCACCAGTCATCTCTTCTGGAAAAATAACCCTACAGTAATATAAGAAGGATTAATTCATTTTCCAATTTATCTTTTTGTACAGGGAATCACCAATTAGTACAAGGATCTGCCTTGGTAATGAGGTTAATATTTCATTAGCTCATTGGAGAGTAAAATTAAAATTTCATTTTTCTTCCATAACAATTATAGCAGTTAACTAAAAAAACTTAACTGTGAAGTGCCCATGTCAAATTAAATATATAGGGGCCGGGGACCTAGCTCAGTGGTTCCAGCGCGTGTCTTGCAAGCGCTAGGACCCGGGTTCGATCCCCGGTAACCACATAACAATACTGGACATGGAGACTTATCCCAGCAGCAACCAGTACCACATACCACAGTGCCGGCTCACACCTGTAATTCCAGCACTTGGGAGGCAGAGGAAGGAGGATTGCTGTGATGTGAGTTTGAGGCTGAGCTCAGCGCCAGCCTGAACCACAAAAGCAAGACCCTGTCTCAAAAAACTTAAAAAAAAATTAAATAAATTAAATATATAGGCCTATATGGAAGACAGAAAGATTTATTTAAAAAGTCCTGGTAACATGTAATATTTTTGTAAAACCTTTTATAATTTAAAAATGATGTTTTTGATAAGCTATATTCACACGTCAGTGCATTTACTATTATCACTATAATCTATGAAGAACAAATATATGTTTGGTTTAAAATATGTATGTTTATGGACTAGGGATTTAGCTTAGTGGTCCTGGCACCTGCCTTACAAGTGCAATGGTCTGGGTTCGACCTAGTAACCACATACAACAATGCTGGGTGTGGAGACTCACGCCCAGCAGCAATCAGAATCACACATCACAGTGCTGGGCATTGTGACTCACACCTGTAATCCCAGCACTTGGGAGGCAGAGGCAGGAGGATTGCTGTGAGTTCAATACTGAGCACAGGGCCAGCCTGAACTACAAAAATGGGACCCTGTCTAAAAAAATAAATAAAATAAAATAGGCACGTCAGTAAAATAAGAATGGAAATGCTGTCAAACTTAGTTTTACATTAACATTGCATGCAATACATATGTAATCTAACAATATCAAAGCTTTATATTCCTTTCAAAATCTTATCACACATAACCACCCTTCCATTATGGACCAGGAGGGTTCTGTGGTCAATGGAAGTGGTCCCATCCCATGGAGTAAAAATTAGTGTGTGCGAGGAGGTATTAGAAAAAACTTGCTCTTTTAATATATTATGCACAGATGCCAATGAAGGTCATAAACAGATTTACAGTATCTTGACTGTTAAAAATTCACTGTAGTTGGGGCAAAAATTAGGAAAAATATGTCAAAAAAATTCCATGAGTGAACAACAATAAATAATGGTAGAGAAATATTGTCTGTGCCTTAAAATTTTCTTGGTTAAATATATCTTAAAGCTCTACTAATATCCCACTGCTCAAGAATCTGTTTTAAATGTTTCATATGAGAAATACTGATCTGATTATATCCACATGGAATATTCTTATTTTTCTTATTGGATATATGATTGCCTCAAAATTGATCCTTCAGGAATTTAGGTAAGATTCTAAACCCTACTAACAGAATTTGAAAGTTAACTATTTTTACTTAGTGGTTCTGATATATTTTTCTGCTTAAATATATTCTTCAAAGAACAAATAACTCAATTTTTTTCTTGTCATCCACATTAGTACATGATACTCTGACAGGTACCTATGTTTTTCATTGTTGATATGATATAAAACTTCACTTTGATAAACATTAGTCACTACACTTTCTGCAAAATTTAAATTATTTGGATTTTTAAAACAAGGTTGTTTAAATTCCATATGACAAGTGTCTTCGGTCTTACTTGAGGAAATGAATTAGAGATTCCTTGTATGAAAGTGACAATAGCAATTTTTCTGTCTTGTGCTTTACAGCTGGCTTGGTCAGAGATCACTAGACCTAGCCAATCAACTTGTATGATTCAGAGAGCTGTTTCTTTCGGATTAAAAAATAAATAAATAAACTTTCCAAATTGGAATTATGGGCTCAGATTTTTACTCACATCATACTTATTGGAATGATGCATAAGAAGAATAAATTGGTGGAAACATTTATTATTTTCAAGACCACTGTGAGTCAAATAGAAATATTTAAATATTTCTATAACATGCTTTGCTCTGTAAATTGAATGAAAAATATGAAGTGCTATTTAAAAAACATTCTATTTGCTGACTTACTGTGATTCCTATATTAGTTGATATATTCACTCTAAAACCACATCACATGCTCATATCTAATTAGTAGCATGTAAACTTCTGCTATCTTAGTAACTAAAGTAATCATATTATAAAACTTTGTGTTTTAGAACAACTTTAGTTGACAAAGTGTTTGGGGATATGGCAGAAGGATTTCTCTATGTGGTAAATGAGATCAATACAAAACAGTGTTCTCTTTAACAATATTAAATCCTTTGATTTCACTGAAGTATCTTCTTGATACTTTCAAGAATTTTGAAATTTTTATTTTCAAAAACACTTTCCTTATGTAAGGTTACATACATTTTCTTACAAGGAAGACTTTAATTTACTTCCAAACCTTACCTCGAACTCTGCATGTTTATGTACATCCTCAGCTCTCTGTCTGTTCAAAATAAACTCAGCTTCATTTGCAACACGAACTATATGATCCTTCATAGCATGACATAGTAATCTAAAAAGAAAAACACATTTGTAATTATTGTTCTTAATTGCTTTGGCTAGTCTAACTTTTTCAATAATCAACTTATACTATTTATAATATTTATTCATAAGTATTAGATAAACCTGGACAATTCATTCATATATTTTAAAATATAATTATATAAAGTTGAAATACAGGAACAGGGCATGCAACAGGGTAATATTCCTGCTAAGCAGTGTATCAAGTGAACGAATGACAAGGAAAACCAAGGATTTACTCTAAGGCATTTAGAAATGGCTACTCAACACGCTGCACTGCCTTGGAAATTAATATTCACACATGAGCTTGATGACCATATATTAGGAAATCTATAGAATGATTTCTCATATTAGATTACTATGAATGATGAGAATAAACAACATGGCTGAGCTTCAAAGTTCTAAGATGGCGCTATAGTGAAATGAAGTTTTTAAAAAATATAACTGGGGGCAAAGTTTAAATTATTTTATTTATTTAAAGATTCAAACTGCTTACAAAATTTAAATGATTTATTATAGCTCCTGATTACCTCATTTACATTAGCCATTTTTGTTCATTTCGTGTGTGTTTTCAGAGACTAAAACCTTAAATAAAAACACAAAAATAATCTTTACCCTCCAACACTAATATTAGGATATTAGTCTATTTTATACTTTCTCACTTAGCAATAGTCCTGGAGACCTGTTCACTTATATACACGGGGGCTTCCTCATTGTCCTTTTGTAACATGTGTGTTATGATTTAGATGTGGGATGTCCCCCTAAAGCTTCATGTGTTCACAGGCCGGACTTTTATTTATTTATTTAAAAAAAAATTTTTTTTTTTACGTTTTTTTTTTTTTTTTTTTTTTGAGACAGGGTCTCACTTTGTAGTTCAGGCTGACCCTGAGCTCAGCCTCAAACTCACATCACAGCAATCCTCCTGCCTCTGCCTCTGCCTCCCGAGTGCTGGGATTACAGGTGTGAGCCACCATGCCAGGCACTGTGGTATGTGGTGCTGATTGCTGCTGGGCATGAGTCTCCATGCCTAGTACTGTATGTGGTTACCGGGGAATCGCACCCGGATCCTTGCGCTTACAAGACAGGCGCCGGAACCACTGAGCTAAATCCCTGGCCCCCAGGCCGGACTTTTGGAAGGTGACTGGATTATGGGATGTTAAAACTGATTTGCTGTTAGGTTCCAGGTCACTGGGGCATAACCTGGAAGGGCATATCTCCATTTCTGGGTTCTTCCTTAAATTTCTCTACTTCCCAGCTGCTGTGATATGAATTGTTTTTCTTTGCCAGACTCTTGTGCCATGCCTGTCTTGGAGTTTGCAAAATATGTATTTAAAATGTGAGACAAATTAGACCTCTTTTAAATCGCAGGTGCCAGGTCTTAGTTCTCAGTGATAAGAAAAGGACTAAGCCAATGTGGTACAGTTTACTTCTAAGGACAGCACCACTGCACTTCTCATCCCATCTGTTCTTTTGTAATATTACTGTCACTGTCCCACCAAAAAGAGGAGTCTTTTTTCACTCATCGTAGAGGTGGGTATGCCTTTTGGCTTTCTGTGCTGAAAAGAATATAGCAGAAACGATGCTGTGTGACTCCAGAGGCTAGGGCATACGATGCCCTGTAGCTTTTGACTTTCTCAGAATTCATTGTCTGGGATCTTCTTCCATAGTTGGAGAAGGACTCACCACTGGCGGTCTCAGAGATCAGAGTTGCTCGGCTCCTAAGTCTACATGAGCTCATGGCCCAAACCCAGCCTTGGTGGTAACTAAATATTCTTGCAACTCCACAGACAATGAAAAACTAATTAACTGCCCCTAGTTAATAAAAACCTTCACAGAGAATAAGACTATAATATAAATTCCAAAATCATAACTTTTCATAAAATTATGTACTTGTTATAGAGAAGCTTCAAAAGAAAGAGGACATAGAAGTAACAGAGCATTCAATGATTTCTGTATGCTGAAGAAAGTCAGAAATCTAATATGTGCAAAGTAATGCAGATTACAAAATGCAGATTAACAGAAGATAGTAGGAAGGAAAGGACTCATGGTCTGGCTGATTAGTAAGAGCATTTGGCAAAGCTAAAATATGTGGTGGTGGTGGTGGTGGTGGGTGTTCTGTGTAACATAAGACTCATCTCAGACACACCAGAGAAAATATATCAATTAACTGATGTCCTATCTCCAGCATTTATTGTTCATACTTCAACTACCTTGAGGAAAAAACAACTATCATTCTAGCAGACTCCATTAATTCACAGTGAAAAATCTTTCATAATAGCACAACACTTCTCGATCTTGGTACTTCCACTTTCACATTCTAGCTTACTTTAGAAAATAACTACGAGCCATATCTGGCTTCACTAAACTCTTCAAGTTTCAAGAGCTTACTCTCAAGTACAGTCTCTTTGTCCTTGCTGTCCTCTCCCCCTCTTTGTTATTCTCAGTGACTTTTGGGCAAAAATAAGCTCTCAACTTCATCTAATGTCTGCTCTTCAGTGCTTCCATTTTTCTCAGGGACCTTCATCTTCTGCTCAGACTCACTTCCTTTCTCTTCAAGGTCATGTCACCACAATTTCATGTTTTAACCTTTCTCTTGCCAACACCTTCACTCAATTCTTACTTTATCCACTACACTGACTCTTAAAACAAGTGACCATTAAGACACGTCTCCTTCCTCAGTCCTAACTTTAAACTTAAAGAAACTCACCAAAACCAAATTTCATTGATGAAATTTATTTCTTTTTCACTATTTGTTTTTACTCAGGTTTCAAGAGACAACATGAATGTCTTTACCATCCTAATCTTATTCACTTTAAGAATTATGTAAGGTTATTTGAATATACACACAAATACAAGTTGTCATACTTATCAGCACTTAGTAATTTCTTCATTCTCCTATGCTTTGGTAAGTATTAACCTACATTATGTAGTTTTTTGTGTTCCGGATATTTAATCAGAATCATGTATTTTGTGTCTGATTCTTTCATGGAACATTTTTTCCAGATTCAGCCACAGCAGAGCACATATCAGCACCTCACTTCTTTTACTGGCTAGTACCACATTATATATGTATATTACATTTGGTTTATATATTAATCAATTAATGGCTGTTTGGATTGCTTTTACCTTTTGTTTATGATGAATAATGCTGTTACCAACTTTTGGGCACAAATTTTTGTATGAACATATGTTTCCAATTCTTTTGCAAATACACGTAATGGAAGTGCTAGATCACAGATTTACTATGTGTTTACCTTGTTGATGAATAGCTACATATTTTCCTAAGTTTCTGAAATGCTTCACATGTCCACCAAAAAATATAGGGCGATTCCAATTTCTGCATATCCTTGTTCATAATTGTTTTTGTTTTAAAAAGTACGACCATTACTATGAATGTTAAGATATGTGTCACTGTGGTTTTGGTCTTTAAGGATTATTGAAGATGAGTGTCTTTCTAGGTACTAACAAGCTTTTTTGTATATCTTCTTTGGAAAAAACATTTCATATTCCCTTATCATCTAAAAATTGTGTTATTGAGCTCTTCATTGATGAGTTGTAAATCTCTTATGTATCCAAGGCATTAGGCTATTATTAAACACATGATTTGTAAATGTTTCCTCCCTTTCCTCTTATCTCTCCAGTTTCTTGGTAATGAATGCCCTTTGACACACCAATGGGTTGAATCTGCTGAGCACCAAAGTACACTTTTATTTTTGCTTTGGCGTTTAGTGTCATGCCTAAGGAAACTAATGCCTAATTTTAAGCCATGCAAATTTTCACCTATATTTCATTCTCAGCCCAACTGCCCACTAACTGGAGACTGGATAAGGAAGATGTGTGTATTTTTTTAAAATAAAATGGCATATTACTCAGCAATTAAATAAATTAGAGACATTTACACTTAAATGGACGTACCTTGAGGACATACTCATAAGTGAAATAAATAGGACACAGATGTATAAATATAATATCATTTCTCTAGTATGAGAAATTAAAGGTGTAAATGAGGTCCAGAATGTATGATAGGTATTGTGAAACAGGAAGAAAATGTTTAATGGAAAAGGGAAAGGGGGTAAGAGGAAGTAAAGAAGGGAAAGAAAAAATTTGATGATGAGAACATTTTTATATATAGGAGTTTAGGGGTTGTATGGAGGGCAGGGGAATGAGAAAAATGAGAATCAAGATATATCATGTACACATGCAAATTTTTAATGTTGAATGTGATCATAATGTATACCTAGAATATATCAATAAATTCAAAAAATGAAAAAAAAAACACTAGCCAGATCCTTCCTTTCATATAGGGTAACCTTAAATCAAACAATCAAGACCTTGGACTATATTCTAAGATTCTAAATAAGTAAATCAGAGTTGTACTGCTCTAGATGGAACCCAAAACCTTCTGGGAAGAAAGACTGAGAAAAGATGGAATATTGCTTGTGAATTTATAACAATAAACTCTAGATCAACAATATGACAGAATTAAAGAGAAGGTACCTTTTACAAAAAAAGTTTTCCTATGTAAATTGTTTTAAAAAGAATGGAGAAAAAGTTATGAAGAGAAAAATTAAGGAGAAAACTTTGAAATCAAACAGGTACAATATTACAAATAGTCACAATGAAATACCATGACTTTAGGAGGAAACATATATAATACTATTGTGCCTCTGGTAAAATATCCAATCTGTTGTGTGCTCTCTCAGAAAATGGCGCCTTTCCCAGTGAAAAATGACTGTCAATAGTGTGAAGATGCTCTATTTTGAATATAAATCCCAATGAAAAGTTTTCTCCTTGAATAAAATATAAATGTTAAGAACTAAGAAATTTTTCATAATCTGACAAAAATAATGAAAAACATATTTCTTTTACAAAAAATGAGAAGAAACAATACAGTTTTCATCTTTACTGTTCTGAATGATAAGTAACAGTGCTGTGCAAAGCCTCCAAATGGGCCATTATTATCACCTGTGTTCCACTACATGTTTATTTCAAAAGTCTGGCTCATTAAGTGAGTGTAATTTCTGCATAATAAAATTATAACCAATTCAAATGTGTAATTTCATGTATTTTGAAAAATGCACATTTCATGTATCTATAATCACAACCAAGAATGATTCTATCATTCAAAAAAATGTTCCTTTGTGTCATTTTCTGACTATCTGCACCACTGGTGAACTGTTCACTATATGTATAATCTCATGTTTTTTAAAGAATGTCACAGGAATGGAAACACATAAATCTTTACAATCTGGCTCTTTTCAATTTGCATAAAGTTTTATAATTCTGTATATGTTAGAGTAGCATTGGCTCACATCTTGTTATGTAATGAATATTCTTCCACTATAATGATACTATAGCTAGTTTATGCACTTAACTCTTGGTGGACATCAGGTTTAATTTTGGTCTTTGGCTGTTATGAATAAAAGTCCTATTAACACCCACATATAGATTGTAATGTGGACTTATGTTTTCATTATTACTGGGAAAATACCTAAGCTTGACATTATACTGGGTCTCATGGTAGGTGTAATTTTGGCACTGTTTACCAAGTGGATAGAATATTTATTTGAACTTCAAAGTAGTCAGGTGCAGACATTGCATTGGCCCTATGTCTCCACCAGTCTTTGGCACTGATAAGCTATAGAACCGTACCCACAACTGGAACATGATAAGTAGGTAGATATGTGGTACTAATTTGGACTTAAAGTTCAATTTCCTAAATGGTTTGAAAACTTTTTCATGGTACTCAGCCTTCTGTGTATCTTTTTTGAAGTCTTATCTAGATTTTCTGTCCAATGCTGGCAGTTTTTGGTGGGCGTGGTACTAGGGGTTGAACCTAGGGTCTGGTACATACTAGGCAAGTACTATACCACTGAGCAACATCCCTAGCCAGTTTAAAACAAAACAAAACAAAACAAAACAAAACAAAACAAAACAAATTCTTTTAAGAGAGTATCTCACTAAGTTGTCTGTGGACTTTGAATTTGAATCTCTGGTATTACAAGAGTGCACCACCACATTTAATTCTTTTTTTAAAATGCAGCATTTTTTTCAATGGCTTCTCTGACATCAATGAACGAGTTTAACTAAACATTTTATGATACAAAGAGGAAGTACTATGTTCTTCAGTGCAAGAACCCTTTCTATTTATACACTAAATTGATGAAATTCTTATTGTTTACCTTCTTATGATATTAATATTAGCAATGATATTACCTCTAAAAATGTGCCCAGAATACTGATTTTTGTATATAGTTGGAAATAATTATTCTTCGTTAATAAATTCCCAATTTTGCTATAGTTTTCACTGTTGGCTTATATTTAACATCTAAAAGAAAGTAGGCATCTCACTGCACATCTCTCTTACATATAATCATTTTCATTAGGTAGGTCCTGGCTTATTTTTTTATGTTTTATGTCCATATATATTAGAGTTTTTTATATATATATATATATATATATATATATATGTATATATATATGTATAATATATCTGCTTCTTTCATGAAAAAAACATACTAAGCAATTCTTTTCTACCATCTTATTCTTCTTCAGTAATGATATAGTCTTTAACAACTCATCTGCTAAAGTTTCTGCATCTATAAAACGTGGCATACTCTATGTGCAAAGATCAACTAGGAGGGTACAAGTAAGAGACTCCTCGCGGGAGGAGGCAGAAGGAAGTGTTTGATACAGTAAAGACTATTTATTCATTGTCCCTACATTCTTACTCCTATCTGCTAACCCTGTTGATAACATGACCACAACTTCAAAAAACAGATGCCTCACATCAGACCATAGACTGAAATGTCCACAGGAAGGAATGAAAGCAGAGACCAGACCAGTTTAAATGGTTTGCAGATTTCTGCCTATTTGGGTCCAATTGGGACTTTGTTCTACCTGATGAGTCTTGATGAACAGGAAGCACAATGGAGAAATACCCGAGCCATTCCTGCACTTAGCATCGAGCCCACAGAATTGTAAAAAATTTGGAAATAAACTCCTGGAGCCCGAGAACAGCCCAGATTGTGCTCTTGATAGCACAGTCTAGCCCAGCACCGAGGAACTGCTTACAATGTAAACTCAGGTCAGCCTACCTGAATCCAAGAGACAAAGCAATCCGTGACCTGCACAGGGAGACGGTGTGGGGGAGGTGTGGACAGGGCCTGCTTTCGATTATTGAGTTTTAGGATCCCAAATCTCATACCCTTTTCATTGATTTCTCTGCCCATCTTTATATCAAGAGTGTGGTACCTTAATTATTGCAGCCTCAGTATGAGTCTCAAAATCAAGTAGTACAAATTTAGTCTGTTTGGATTTTTTGACTGATAATCAATTTCATTAACTACATTTTGCGGTTTTTGAATACAGAGTTCATGTTCATGACACAAATTACTATCACAGATTGAGAGATTTAATTTATCAAACCTTCATGTAACTTATTACACATGTAAAATAAAACAGGAAAGGTATAGATGAGGCTCCACATGAAATAATATGGTCATAAAATTCTTAAGAATTATGCTTGGATACAATACGGTCCTCTTAAAAACTCAATAAATTTAAGTTATATACTTTATCTAATTCTAAAGAATAAGATAAAAATTGGAACCTCATGAACCTGAGGCTAAATTTAGTATTAAACATTAATAGATTCTGACCTTTTATGGTGAATTTTCATTAACTGTATCCTGTATTCTTTCCAAAAGAATGATAAGGGTTTATTTTAGGCAATTAAGTATTGTTTTTCAATAGAGCACTCCAATTCCATAATTAAAAAGTCTTCCTTATTACCTTATTCAATTCATATTTTAATAATTTAAATTCCAATTATTATTGCCAAGATATTATAGGCAATTTTACATCCCATTAGCCTAGCTTTGTTTTAATTATAAAGATCCTTTGTTAGATTCCTTTAAATGATCAGTTTATAATTTCAGCCTGTCCTGGGGAGTACTTTAATTCAGCTGCACATCCATCAGCTGTTTCTGTTCTGTTAATTGTAGACAACTGCACAATTGCTTTCTCCAGCTGTGATTGATGAGTTGTATTCACGAGTGGAGCTGTTGAGTAGGATAAACATTTATAACAATTTCCACTTAAAGATTTTTATCTTCATTTCCACACGGACAAATTAAAGACTGATACTGTAACAAGCAAGGGTAAATGATTTTTTTTTTTTAGTGTTTCATTTTAAACCAAATATGAAAAAGTTAAAGAGACTCTGTGTGTGAAATGATATAAAAGCATGAGTAAAATATCTTACTTGTGCATAGTGTCACATAGTAGGTTCAACAAATAGTTGCCAGATAAATGGAGTAACATTATCTTGCTGTATATGCATCCAATACAATACTAAATATATGTAAATACTTTTTGAAGCTGAACTCCTGATTTTAATTTTTAAAAATCCAAATTGAAACAAATGGCTAAAACTAAAGCTGAGAGTCAGAGGAATTCTGAATATGTATTAGGTGTTACAACAAAAAGAAAATACACTTGTACATTTTAAATGCCTATTTATTACAACAGCTGTAAGAAATAAATATGTATTATTCTGAACTCTGAAAAACTGGGCCAAGACAGCATTATGAAACAGAGGGAGGGAAGAGCTGACCTCTGAACTCATGACAAACATATACTGTTTACATGTTACATAGGTGATAGATTCTGAGGAAAAAAGTCATAAAATAATACTGTCAATGAAGAGGCACTGACACTATGGTATGGTAAATATAAACCAGTGAGACACGCAAGTGCGAGAAACACAGCTAAGCTACCCGCTCTGGACTGGGAGGAGTTTGCAGTGAAGAGACTATTTTCCCCAAAATGAAAGATACTATCTTGTGAAAGCAAATGTTCGTTATCTTGGTAATGTGGGCTGCCGGAGAGAACACAGCACAGACTGCAACCCTCATCAGTTTACAACAACTGCCCACCAGCCCTTAAAGTCGCATCTCCTTATTCTTCTAGCTTGCCTTTTTCTACTTGGTATTTTCAATACTCTCTATTACTTTCTTCTCTCACATTAACACCCATTTTCTACAATTTCATTCTTAGCTAAAGATTCTTCTCTGTTTCCACAGAGAAAACAGGCATCATCATAGAACTTCTCTGCGTTGTGCCACAAACTTGACAGCTGTATCCACCATGGTCTTCTACAAAAGGCCAGTGCCTCTACCTGGACCCTCCAATGTCACACACTACTTTATATTATATTATTATTATTGAGTACTAATATTATAAAATATTATATAATATATTATAATGATGTATTGATAGTATAATAATTATATAATATTTAACATTATATTATTATATTATTTATATTACCTTCTTTCCTTTCTACCATATTGACTTCTTTCCTTCAGTATTTAAAAATGGTTTAAACTTTTCTTCTACAAAACAATCAGACCAAACATAAATTCTGCTTGCAGAAATAATCTAATCTTTCCCCTCTGTGACCACAGCTCTTTGTAGAAGTAATTGCTGTCTGTCATCTCTGACCGTCCTTATGTCACAGTGCTCACTCCTCAATTTGACTAGTCTATATCTGTCCCTACTACTCCTGGTCAACGACCCCTTTTTTGAAGGACAGCTTCTGCACTCCTGGGGCCCCATGGCACTGTTAATTATAGTTATACCTGTAACTACTGAATGACAGTGGTCTCCTGTTCTCCATTAGACTGTAAGCACTGAAGCTCTTTTAAAGCAAAGCCTGAATCTGCACCCAGCACTAGCAGCACACAGTTATCCATCACTCTAAGTTTGGATGGGGTCACTGTGATCATTTGTGAGTAAAGCTTGTAGTCTTTAAAAATGTCCCTACAGTCCTCTCAGCCACTCAACGCTTCTCAACGTTCTACTTATAGTTCTTCCCTTTGTTTGTTCAATAAATATTTGTGATTACTAACTACATGCAATGTACTATTCCAGAATCCTGAGATGTACTAGAGAAGAAGACAATGAATAAGGAACATGATCTTAAGGAAAGTATGTTTAAGTAGGGGGAGAAAGGTGTAAACAAATAAAGAAAATAATCTGATGATGTGATATAATGTTTTTAAGGTGTTAAATATGGTCATCTTCTCTGAGTACGTCAGTTGGAGGAACCTCTGTAAGAAGATGGAATTAAAGACGATTCTTGAAAGATAAGAATAGCCAAATATGAAGATGTCGGGGGGAAGAGGATTTCTAGCAGCAAAAGCTTAATCCTGTGTCTCTTACTCACTGAACACTTTCCCTTAACATCAAATCGATATCCTTGTCTGTTATTTGCCACTAACTAGCGGGGGACGCCTAAATGTCAATGTGCACTCTAAGTGTGAGGAGAACTCAAGACTCTTAAGGATCGGCAGCTGTAATTGGACATCAAGTTCAATGTAACCAAAAGTGAAAACATTTCTAATTCATAGTCCTCCTCTGTGTATTTGTATAGCTAATTGTAAGTCATCTAGTTACTGAAGGCAGAAATAAAGTTTTCCTCAAACTTTTACTCTCTTTATCAGAAGTCTTAGTGATTTATTTCCCAAATAACATGTCCAATTTGTTCAGGTCTTCTACCTTAAGAGCCACTATCAGTCCATGAGATGATGATCTTCAATACGGTTATTAAAATCTCACATCTATATCACCCCCGTAGTTTTGAGCCTCTGGAATTTCTTCACCATGCTGTAGGCAAGGCTTAAATCTTTTCAATAACTTCCAACAAAGCTTATAAACCCTCTCACGAAATGATCTATGCCAATACCCCCTTCCATAAAGGGATTACTCGTCTCTATTTGTCCGGCACTCAAGATGCACTTAAACTGTTGGCTCACTGAAAATACAGCTGCAGAAATGCATATTACTCTGTTGTCTTCATTCTTTTCACTATGTCATTCCTTCTGACTAGAATTAAAGAATTTGTTTCCATTGTCCTTTTATTAGTCTTTTAGTAGGATGTTTTTGTAGTATATAATGATTACATTCCTTGTGGGCAGTTGGTACACTTATGTAACACAACTTCATTATTTTTCATGCCCTTTCTTCTTCCTCCCTTCTCCATCACTTGATCCTCTTCACATTTCAGAAGGAGATATCTATCTCCTATTGTCTCCTTTGTTTGCTCTTTGTTTATTATTTTGGTTTCTTGCAAGAGAAAAAAAATTAAACTTTTGTGTTTGATTTATTCCAGTTCACATAGACTAAAACTGCACACAGTCTCCTGCAGTGACTCCATTTTAATTTCTCTTTGGCACAGTAAACTTCCACTGCATGTAAATATCACTATTTGTAATCCATTCATCAGTTGATGGACACTTAGTATGCTTCCAAGATTTACCCATTATGAAGTGTGTTGTTACAAACATGGGCTATATGAATCACCATAATATAGTGTCTTTAAATCTTCTGGGAAGATACCTACAAAGAAAAGAGCTGGGTCAAATGGAATTTCTTGTTTTAATTTTCTGAGGAATGTCCACATTGATTTCCACCATGGTTGTACTGATTTACATTCCCAACAACAATGTGGAAGAAATCTTTTTCCCCTATAGCCTCATGAGCATTTGTTACAATTTGATGTCTTCATGATACCATTCTTTTGGAAGTAAAATGGTATTTCAGTGTTATTTTAATCTGTATTTTTTAATTTGAACATTTTCAACAGCAACTTTGAACATTTGCATGTATGTATTATACATATTTACTTCTTTTGTGAAGTATCTATTCATTTTACTTGCTTGTCTCTTTGACCGGGTCTTGTTTTTGTGCAGTGGTTAATTATTTTAAATTCTTCATATATTCTATGTATTAGTCTTCTGAGAAGACTAATTGTTGAAGTTTTTTTCCCCCCCATTCTGTAGGGTATTTGTTCACTCTGTTGGTTGGTCTTTCACTGTGCAGAGGCTTTTAAATTTTGTATGATGCCAATGGTGACTCTCAATAGGATGTGCTGTACAAGCGGAGTTTTATTTGTAAAGTCTTTGCCTATTAGTTCAAGTCTTACACAAAAATTATCTAGCAGGTTAATTTTTCTATTTTAAATTTAGCTCTTTGATCCATTTAAATTTTAGTTTAGTACACAGTGAGAGAAATGAGCCTAAATTCAATCTTCAGCATGTGGATAGCCAGTTTTCACAAATCATTTATGAAAGAATTCATCTTTTTTTCAGTATACATTTTGGGCCGCTTTATCAAAGATCAAAGATTCAAATGTGCTTGGGTTGTTTCTATATCTTACATTCTGTTCAACTGATCCTGATACTTGCTTTCCCCTAGAATCATAGCATTTCTAGTTGCAGTAGCTTTGTAATATACAGTAACTTCAAGTTTGGGATTGTGATGCCTTAGGCTATGGTCTTCTTACCCAGGATTTAAAATGATGTTAGCAGTCAGTTTGTCACAAATGGCTTTTATTTGATGGAAATGAGTTCCTCTTCAGGGATTTCATCATGAGAGGACACTGCATTTTGTCAAGAGGCTTTTTCTGCATGTATTAAGATGATCATATGATTTCAGTCCTTGCTATGTTATGTGATGTATCACATTTACCATCCTTGCATCACTGAGATGAAAAATCTTAGGTGTGAGGTACTCTTTCTCACAACACACTGCATTTAGTTTTTGAGTGTTTTGGTGAAAATCTTTGCATCTGTACTCATTTGAGAGTGGTTTTATAGTTGATTTTGTTTTTGTTTTGATGAGAACTTTGTTTGTCTTTGGAATCGGAACAATGCTATTTTCCAGGAATTACTTTGGGAGTATTCCTTTCCTTTCAGTTTCACTGAAAAGCTTAGGGAATATTACTATTAGATCTTCTTTCAAGCTTTTACAGAATTTCCTAGTGAATGCACTAGGGCATGGGCGTTTATTAGTTTATATATTTTAAAAAATTATTAGTATTATTACTTCTACTTCACTGCCTCTTTGGGGATTATTAAGAGCTTTTCAATTTCTTCATGCAATATTAGTACTCAATATGCATGTAAAAATCCATCCCTTTCTTCATAATTGTTCAATTTATTGGAATACAAGTTTGTGAAGTAATTAGTAATCATTTTAATCTAGACTTAGTTTGATTTTATGCTTTTCATTTCAAACTGCAATGACGGGAATCATTCTATTTGTTTTGGGTCAGATTAACTAAGGATTTGAATGCTGTTTTTTTTGTTTGTTTGTTTGTTTGTTTGTTTTTAATAACCAACACTTCAATTAATTGATTCTTTGTACTTTTTGTCTCATTTTCATTGACTTATTCTCTCATCCTTATACTCTCCTGTATTAGCTTTGAGTTTGGACTATTCTTTTTCACAACCTTGAGGTATATTATGAGGTGATTTATTGTGGCTCACTCTGTTTTGGTAATGTGGGCATTCACAAGTATTAAACGTCATTCTTAAGACTGCTTTCATTGTGTCCAGTAAAATCTGAGGTTATACTGGCATTATCATTCAGATCTGTAAACAATCTCATTTCTTCCTTGCTTTCCTCTGTAACCACTGTTTATTTAAGAGTGTATTATTTAAATCCCAAAATTTATAAGGGATCATACAGATCTACACTAGCAAAAGCAGTGTGATGCTACAAATGCAAAGCAGGGGACAAATAGGGCACACATTTTCCAATTGAGGTTATACTACAAAGCTAAATAATACAAACAACATGGTACAGGAAATAAAAAAGAAGAGGGGGAAGCAGGAAGAGGACAAGAAGAAAAAAGAAGAGGACAAAAGAAGAAGAAAAAGAAGACAAGAAAAAGATAGAGAAGGAGAAGATGGATGAAGACAGAAGAAAAAAGAAGAAAAGGACAACAATGACAATGGCTCAAGAATCAATGGAACAGAACAGAAAATACAGAAACAACTTCAAGCACACTTGGCTACCTTACCTTTCACAAAGGAGCAAAGTATTCTCACTGGAAGAAAGATAGCTTCTTTAATAAATGACCCTGGGAAACTGGCATTCCACTTGCCAAAGATTAAACCTGGATCTGTATCCTCACCATACATTAAACTAATATCTACACGAATTAAAGATCTAAACATTAAAACATAAATACAACATGATGGAAGATAAAACAGGTAAATCTTTTAAGTATAGGCAAAGATGATTATGAACAAAACTTTGCATTGGAAGTATTATGATAAATTAACAACTGGGATCTCATCATATCAGAAAGTTTTTGCACAGCAATAAGAACATCCACATAGTGAAGAGGAAATCCACAGAATGGGATAAAAAGTTGTTCATTTATATACAATGGAGTAATGCTCTGGTGTAAGAAAGGATAAATTTGAGGTACTTTTAAGTAAATGGGTACACACTGAGACCATACATTTAAGTGCAATAAATCAGAAACATGTTTAAATAGCACACTGTCTCTTTTGTGTGAGATACCAAAAGGGTAAATAAAGATAAAAATGGAGATACATATTGAGAAATAAGAAGATAACACTCAAATCATAAGCAGAACAAGGGAGGTTGGGTAACAGGATGAGAGGGAAGGAAAAGGGAAGAAACTGAGAAAATAGGAAAAAAGTGGAAATGAAGATTTTGTAAATGATGAGGGGAGGAATGGGAACAAAGAATCAAGATATATGATATATGTATAAAGTGCCCTATGATGAACATGATCATTATGTACTAATAAATATTTTTAAAAGTGCAGTTTAGTTTCCATGCAGTTTTTGTTATGATCTGACTATCTTCATGATCTAATTTCAATTTTAACATATACTTAAACTGGCTTTATTGGCCAGCATGTGGTCTGCTTTGGAGAAAGTTCCATGTGCTACTGAAAACAATGAGTATTCTATCGCTGTTAGGTGGGACACTGTAGATACTGTACCTATTAAGACCATTTGTTGGAAAGTTTGGTTCTGATTTTTCTTTTTGTCTTTTTGATCTGATTATTTCTGATAGTGGGGTACTGAGAGGCTCTTGTATAATTGGGTTTGCGCTTATCTTGTCTTTTATTTCTAATAGTCTTTGTATTCTAAAATATTAGAATACATTACAAATTATATTAGAATATATTAGAATATATTATTTCTAATAGTCTTTTTATTCTAAAATATTAGAATATATTACAAATTATATTAGAGTATATTAGAATATATTGTAAATTACGTGTCCTTGTTTGGTGCATATAGGTTCATTGTCTGTTCATGTGGAACTGTTTCCTTAACAAATATGTAGTATGACCTTTGACTCTTTTGTTCAGTTTTGGCTTAAAGTCCACTTTGTCTGAATACAGGACAAACATATATTCTTTTTTTCAGGTACTTGTTTCAAGGAAAAAAACTTTCCTATCCTTTGGCTTTTAGTATATGAATTATTTCTTGCATTATGTTTCCTGTGCACAATATGTCATGGGATTTTGTTTCTGGATCACTTCTGCACATCTGTGTCTTTTGACTGGGGAACTGAGATCACTCATATTGAGAATTATAGGAATTGCCTTAGTCCAGTCACTGCTTTTCTGTTGCTGGTTCCCTATCTTTCCCTTCTTCTTAGGGCTTCTCTGACCTGATACACTCATTATCGTAGACTTTTTGACATTGTTAGCTTGATTGTGTCTTTGTAGGATATTCTTGAGAATTTTTCAGAGTCCTGGTTTGGTGAAAATCTTTTTATTTTTACATCAAGTTTGAAAGAGTTTTTCAGGATATAACAGCCAGTGTTGGAAATTTTTTCCTTTTACATTTTGAAGCACTTTGTTTCAGGCTCTCCTGGCCTTCAACATTTGTGTTGAGAAGACTGCTGTAATTCTAACAGATTTAAATGATTCTTTGTTTTCCTTTAGTAGCTTTTAAGATTCTGTTCTGTTGGACTTTTGGGATTTAGAGAATCGCATATTATGGAGAGGGTCCTTTTTGATTTTGGCTATTTGGTGTTGTATATGTCTCACTTATTTGTATGTCAAATTCTTCCTCTTTAATTGGAAAGTTTTCAACTATTATTTCTGTACATAGGATTATTCTTTATGCCATTTGTGTTGTCTTCTGACTTTTCATTAATTCCATTTGATCTCAGATTAGTTTTTGTGCTACCTAGGGACTGCTGAATCCATTTTTCATGTTCACTTATCATTTTTAAGATATCTCTCAGTACTTGGTCACCTAAAACAGACTTGTCATTTCTAACTCTCACACTCTCTTCTCACAGTGGTCAATTATGCTGTCCATACTTCTATAGAATTTTTAATCTCCTCAATCTCTATTTGGATTGTTTCTTATGGAGTCTAATTCACATTTTTCATTTTATTTATCTCAGAGAGCTTTTTGCTGATGTATTCCTTAAGCTCACTGACACTGTATTTAATTTTCCCATTATCACTTACTTTTCAATGAGTATACCAAATTCCTTATTAATCTGTGGTGTTCTATCTCCCCAGTAGCATTTCTAAAAACTTGGGTAGGTGGTTTTTGTTTTTCTCCTGCTCAATGTCCCATGCATCAAGTTTAGGGAAATCAGGAGTTTTTGGAGACATTTTGTTGGCTTTTATTTCCATGTATCTATTTTTTGTTTGTTTGTTTGCTTTGTGTTTGTGTAGAGGCTTACGGATTGACTGTAGTAGATGGTTTGGTTTGTACTGTGGTGACCTCTTTAGTCAAGGTCTATTTTTCTGCAGGGTCCTCAGGGTATTGCTACTGGCCTTTGCCTCTGTCCCAGTATCCATGCACCTCCGTTTGTTTTGGATAGCATGTTACAGTATATTTGGCCCAATGCCCATTTCTCTATCAATGAGCTACAGTGTTTTTTAATAACCCTGAGGCAATACAGATATTGATATCCCAAGAAAATGAATTAGTATTAGCAGCTATTTGAGCTTCACTAAAATAATGAGCATGAATTACAGAATCAAAGACAAAATGGATATTGACCAAGTCTAAAGACTAATAACCACAAAGAAGATATATATATATATATATATCAATATATATATATATATATATATATATATATATATATATCAGACACTATTACAAACCAAATATTTGCTAGTATTGAACTACAGTAAATATTTATTAACTGGAATGCCTTTAACTCTACCAATAATCAAACAGGATTTAACAGCAGTAGCATAAAGTTAACCAGCTATTTAGAGATGCATAAAGCTTAAAGATAGAGAGTAGGGGGAACCACAGAATGTCAAAGTAAAATTCGCAAATTAATCAGTGGAATATGAGGAACAGAAAAAAGTGACACTGGGTTTCTCACTGAGAAGTAAAGGAAATCAATAGTGTTAGAGAACAATTGCAAGAAAGAATGAACAAGAAAAAAAGAAACAGTACAAAGTACCTGAAATTAAAAAAAAGAAGGGAGGGAAAAAAGTTAAATGGGGAAAAAAAGCAAAGGCTAGAAAAGAAACTAAAAAGAAAAAAAAAAAATAACTTGCCAGGTGTGGTGGCTCACACCTGTAATCCCAGCACTCAAGAGGCAGAGACAGGAGGATTGCTATAAGTTCAAGGTTCACCTGGGCTACATACGGAGCTTAGGGTCAGCCTGAACTACAAAGTAAGACTCTGTTTCCAAAAAAAAAAGTCACTAAAGGGAGAAAAACCTCAAATATATCAAAAATAGTATAAGAAAAAGAATAATAAAGAAAACAATTTTAAAAACTGAGTCAATGAAAAAAATCCCTCTGTGTTTCTGAAGGAGTACTTTCCTGACAAGATTTGTTCAGCAAGCTTGGGGCCTAACCACTGGTGATTCTCCCCACCTACTGGATTTGGGGCAGTTTCTCTGAGCCAGAGGAGCCTCTGTCTCTTCATCACTACCACACTATGGTTTCCATCCAAGTCAAGCTGTGTCCTTATTCCCTTTGGTAGGTGGGGAACATGATCATCCTTCTAGTCTGCTGGCTGTAGGCCACAGTTAGTACTATAAGCCCCTGACTGAATGCTGTCACATGCAAGATCTGTTTGCTTTGTTTGGAGAGAAGGGCCCATGTCCTTTCTATTCTGAGCTTACACTTTTCAGGGAAGTCTATTTCTAGCTCAACTTCTCTCTAAGGCAGTCTCTCGTGGTTGGATTTTACCTGGTCACTTTTTGTTTTTGACAGAATCTCTCTATGTAGTTCAGGATGGCCCTGAACTCACTATGTAGCCCAGGCCAGCCTTGAACTCAGCAATCCTCCTGCATCTGCCTCCTGAGTGCTGGGATTACAGGCATGAGCCACCATGCCCACCACTGTGGTTTGTGGTACTGGAGATCAAACTCGGGACCTTGAGTTTGCCAGGCAGACACGGGAACCACAAATTAAATCCCTGGGCCTCACCTGTTCACTTCTGCAGGGTAACGCTCTAGTCCCTGAAGTTGTTATCTAGGTCTGTACTTTTTCCCTATGCCACAGGCTCTCCCGTCTTACCAGGTGTTGTCTTCACCCAGGATAAGCTTAGTTAATTAGTCCACCTCTGTGTTGCTCCATTCCAAGGTGAAGCAAAATGTATAGCTATCTTGGAGTTGGTAGATTTCTAGGGGGCAGGAGTTGGTAGATTTCTAGGGGGCAGTGTCCAGCATAGGACAGCTTACTTGCATCACACTAGGCACTGTAAGACTGTTAATTGCCTCCTTGCTTGCTTTAGCTATCTCTTAGTTATGACCTGCGACTAATCGAGGAAAGCTTTCTTTACGCCGCGAGCCATCCGTGACAGTTGGCATACTTTTTGAAAACACTAACATTCTACTACTTGGTGGATACCAGGCCTGCAGGCTAGTTTCGGTGCCTCTTGTTTGACTGGATCAAGGCTTACATCATCTTTATCACAGCATCCCTACATTACTGTATATGCATTTATCAAATGTTTGTCTCCACTGTACATGCTGTATTGTTTGTTTTGTTTTGTATTGTTTTTGAGACAGGGTCTTGCTTTATAGTTCAGGCTGGTCTGGAACTCAGTTTCGAACTCAGCAATGCTCTTGCCTCTGCCTTCTGAGGGCTGAGATTACAGGTGTCAGCCACTACACCTGGCATTGAGGTACGTGGTACTGATTGCTGGTGGGCGTGAGTCACCACACCTGGCATTGTTGTATGTGTTTACCAGGGATGGTGGGCCCTTGCACTTACAAGGCAGGCATTGGAACCACTCAGCTAAATCCCCAGCCCCTACACAATGTATTCTTAACCATATCTGTTCTTCACTTGCCTGCTATTGTATTTCTTGATTTTATGAGTGTCTGGTACACAGCAGGGCTGAGCAGGTATTTTATAAGCCCACATGATTTATGCTTGTAAATCATAACTATCTGTGCTTGAACTTTTATCCCCAAAATCATCTTTTATGAAGGAATAACTGCTATGAAGAACGGAAACACAAATTTATTTATTTTATATTTTCAATGCATTTCAATGCATTTTTATTTAAGGCATTTCACATGTGACCGCTTCAGAGGTCATCAGGGTCATCTTTCTCTAAAGCTACAGTAATAATTTATGTTTAAGAAAGCCTCGCCTCAGTTCTTTTGTTTAGCGTTCTTTTTATCTCCATGGGTTATGAATACAGTAAACAAGATTTCAAAATTGCCCATTTGTGATCTTTGGGGTAATTTCTTCAAGGAAGTGTATTTTAGTGTTCTTTTTAGAGTAGATAGATTTGTCTGGTTTTCAATTTCTGATAACTCATTCTTACATAAATGAATTAAAATCATATTCATTTCTAAGCTATCACAAGCAAAAATAATACAGATCTTTGAGATATATATTTCAGTACCTTTAACGCCAGATTTCACGTTCTCAAAATACAAGCCTTTTGTAAAAAAAGGTTATCTTCACATATCAGTATCACACAAAGATGAACACTGAAAACTAAATAATATGTCAAATATTTCCTTTATGTCTTACACTTTTCAATGATCAATTTTTCTATTAGAATCCACCTTTAGAGTTATCATTGTGCCATACTTTTAAACTATTTTAGGTATCATAATGTTTCTTCTTATGTGTATCAAAACTCATATTCAACAGGTAGTTCTCAGTTGCAAAACAGTATTCACTTTTTACACCTATTTGCTTCTGTCTAAAAAACAAATTTAGGATAGTACAGTAACATTGAGGTGAACTTTTCTGATTAAGAATTTTTAAAGGATCATAACGTCTGTATTTCCAACTCCTTTCCTAACATAATATAAAGTGAACTCCAAGCTCGAACACGAAATAATAAAAAATGCATCAAAGGCTTAAAATCTGTGATATTAGCACATTTTCTACTATTATTCTTTTCTAAAACAGTGAATATAATTTTAATTTAAACTGTGGAAATGCAATTCTGTTGACCCTTAAAAGAGCTACTGAGGATGAGATATTTTTTTCTTTCAGTCTCACTTTAGTAGCAAAGTTATAATATAAGTGAATCCAGAGTTTGTGGGTTTTTTTATAAACTGACATAACACACAATCTTTGGAAAATATATTTTCTATTTTCTCAATACCTGAAAAAATATTATCAATTCATTACAATGAAATATTGAAAGAAATAGTCAGGCTTCTGTTATAAAATACTACTTATACTACAGAAGCTTTTCCAGCCAAGTATGGTGACACACACCTGTAATCCGCACATACCTGTAACCTCAGCGCTGGGGAGGCAGTGGCAGGACTGCTTTGAGTTTGAGGCCAGCCTGGGCTGCACAGCACACTGCAGGCCAGCCTGAGCTCCACAATGAGACAAAGTCTCAAAAAAACCCAACCAAATAAATTTTTTCCTGCATCTTTAAAACTGTAGTATGAGGAAAGCTTATTTTAAATTTTAAAATGCCATTATAATAACTGAAAAGGATTAGATAAATGAATGTCAAAATAAGAAATATATAGGTGAGTTGTTAGGAAAACAGGCTAGTTTTCAGAATACGCTAAAGAATAGTGACATGCTGTAACATTTAAATTGTTTTAAAAATTTTAAAAAATTATGTACAATAAAACATTTGTCAAAGAACATTCATTCATGACAACTCCCCTTGATGAAAAAAAGCTGTTTGACATACAGTAAACATTATTTCTTTATCAATCTAATTAAATCCACTTACAAATAAGAAATAAACAGGTCATGGAAAATGATCAATAAATATTTTTCACAGAATGCGCTATATTTGACAGGAACTTCAAAGTGTCAAGGATGAAGGTTTTAGGCTTACAGAAGACAAACATGTCAAATTCTGGCACTTACATCTGTCACTGTATCTAGTGCCCATACGGCTTTGTAAAAATCATTGTTAAGAAGTATCTGTTACAAATTCATATATACTCAATTCTTTCAAAAATAATTTTAGTTACAATATTTTTAACAAATAATTCCTAACTAGTATCTTTATACTTTTCCTGTTTATACTCCTTCACACTGTTAGTTGGTACTGAGTGCTCAGATAAAATGACTTCATGTGAATTGATGAGAGGCTCAGGAAGGGACCCTACGCATAGCACCACAACAGATGGGGTGGCAGATGGGGCTACAGATATGCTTCATTTGATCTGTATAAAACAACATTAGTATTTGGGAAGATATGCCTCAAATCTCACAAGAACTTTATAAATCTCATTTCTTTGTTTGATATAACATTTCTGCAAAAAGTAAATGTGTTTATTTTAAATTGTTAACATTTAAGTATGTGTGTGATAAAACATTTAGCCAGAAGACTCTTACACATTTTCAGAACAGATGGTAGGAAAGAGCACTTGCCCAATGGAATAAATGTACACTGAGGTACTGTCCAAAAATTGTAAAATTAATTACCTTCCTTCATTGATGAGTTCAATAAATGCAAGTCCTGCATTCTTCTGAATGGAATTTTGCCATTCCTAAAAGAAGAAAACAAAAGAAATGTGAGAAAAATGAACATGTAAGTGGAAGTAACAGCTGGCTTAAAGTTCATGTTGATGTTGGTTAATAACTTCCACAATGTATTGTTTCCAAAAGTCTTCACAAATTTTATAACAAATACTATTTTATAGGAAATCAATTTTTAAAATTTGTATCACTTAATATCACTTAGTTTTGAAGGCATTTTAAGGTCCTAAAAAATTCCTGGTTTGTTGCAGGCTGTGAGGGAAGGTGAGAAAGATGTCCAGAGCCTCTTTGCACAAAGGTTCTGTCCACAAGAGACCATGTGACCAAAACAGGACCGAGTGACTACACAAGTACCAGACATATTCAAGATGGAAGCCTTCAATCTGTAATAAAGGGATTTTCTGTTGCAGTTATAAAACAAAAATGAAAAATACAGCAATATATTTAATTTGGAAATGAAATAAACTAGTTTTATAAACATTTCATGTGAAATCTATATAGAAAAAAAGTAACAGTCTTTTCAAATTAAAAAAATGCTAAATATTAAAAGTGTAGCCAAGTAATGCATTTGTTTTCCTTGCTAATTTAGATTTGTGGATTTGGCAGTTGTACAGGTTAAGGATGATCATTCTGTCTAGCCCAGCCTGGCAGTCCACATCTGTAATCTCAGCACTTGGAGGCTGAGGCAGGGGGAGTGCCGTGAGTTCAAGCCCACTGTGGGATACATTTTGAGTTCAAAACCAGCCTGAACTATAGAGACCCTGTCTAAATAAGCAAATAAGCAAAAATAAATAAATAAATAAATAAATAATTGTCATACAGTGTTTTGAATTAGGAAAGCATATAGCTTACTTTGTCCTTTTCCAAAACTGTTACTTATGTACTACTTGTTTTAATAACTTCAAATTTATATTTTAAAATATAGCTGGTAAAGAAGTTTTTCAGGCTGAAAATTATATTTTGATAATTACATAAATACCGTTTAATTCCATCATTGCATGCACATACACACACATTTCTTATTACTAACTCACATTATTCATTCCTAGATTCCTCTTAATGATTTTCCTAGCCATACAGAGGTAGAAGGTTGCTGCACAGGAGATCATCTCCCCTGCCTTGAACTCGAAATACAAAACCTCAGTTTCTCTGTCAATTCTTCACTTTATTCCCGATATAATTTCCTTTTTAGGCTTTGCACATAATCTGGGGAAGGAGATATGCAGCCCAGAGACAGTCTAGTCAAGAGGTTCTATCTATAGCACCCAGATTACCATTCCGTTTTATGGAATTTATTTAGACCCTGAAGTTATTTCTTTTGTTGTTGTTGTTATTGAATATTTTTTTCCTAAATTTTAAATTCAAATCTTTATTGGTACATTATGAATACACATCATTATCACATTCAACACTGAAGAGTTTGTACCAGAATACAACATGACTTGATTCTCATTTTTTCCCCTTCCACCACACCCTGAAACTTCCCACCCCCTATATACATAATATGTTTGATTTTTTTCTTTATTACTGTCATATTCTTTTTCCCCTTGTTATTTACCCCTACACCCCCTTTCCTTTTAAAAATTTTCTATTTCACAATATCAACTATATATCCTAACTCATTTAAATCTTAATTTTCTCCATGAAGTTATTTCTTTTACATCAATTATAGGGAGCTTATTTTGTACTTTTTAACAGCATGATTTATGACCATTCCCTTTTATATAAACAGTTTTTAATGCAAACCACCATCTCAGAAATGTAAAACTTTCTCAAGAATACCTATAATTTACTCTAATATTAAAAAAATTGGCTGGGCTTAGTGGCAATCCCAACACTTGGGAGGCTGAGGCAGGTAGATCAACACAAATTCATATACTGTAAACTAGTATACAGTAAAATCAAGGCCAACTTTAACTAATAGGAAGACCTTGTCTCTAAAACCATAAATAAATAAATAAATAAATAAATTGATTCTATGTACAAAGACCTATGCCACTATGAATAAATTCTTACAACTTCCTAAGCATGTTTTTTAAAAATAAAATACTATGTGTGCACTAAGCTTTTTCTATCAGCATAAAATGTTGAAATGAATAGAATATTTAATGAAACTTTACAGAATATTTAGGCATTTCAATGCACTCGGAATTATACCTTGTCTAAAAGATTAATAACATACTTTTTCAAGCTCTGCTCAGTTTAAATTAAAAATATAAGCAATCTGTGTTTAGCATAGGAGATACTAC
This sequence comes from Petromus typicus, assembly GCA_004026965.1. NCBI lineage: Eukaryota > Metazoa > Chordata > Mammalia > Rodentia > Petromuridae > Petromus > Petromus typicus. Next base: position 50,825 of record PVIR01002599.1, read on the forward strand.
TTTATACTTTTAATACAGGAACAGCAGAACTAGTTCTTAGTTAAGCTATGGCCATTAAAGGACAAGAACAACAATGGAAGTGTATAAGTAGAAGACTTTAAGAAACTGGTATTTCAGAAAGATACTTTGTCATTTAATAAGCAGAAAAAAGTAGGAAGTATTTTTACATGCCATCCTAAAATGTAAAATTTTTACATTTCTTCCCAAAAATGAGACAGTAAGAGTTTAATAAGGCATTTGAATGAGAAACTGGAGACAAGAAGAACTAAATAGACTTTATGCCAGGATTAGAGGAAGGTTTAGACTTGAGTGTCGAAGAGTGGCACCAAATAAATTATGGAGTTTTCAATGTGGATGAGTGATAAAATAGTAATATTATCATGATTGTACTGAAGGCATATATTTTGAAAAATCATAAGCAATATTATCCAATTAGCATTTGCTGGATTTTATTTATAAGTTCTAGAATGACTAAATCTAATTGTGTACATAACCTGTCATGTTTTTGTAAGAATATATCTTTTCTGACCATTTATCAACAAAACAATATAATTAACTGTAGTCATAGTGTCTCACACTAGAACTCTTAAACTTACTGTTTTTATTTAACAGGAATTTTATAGCCTTCAATCATAATCTATTCAATTCACCCTATTTCCCACGTCATCCTTGGTAACCACCATTCTAGTCACTCTATTCCTTTATGACTTTTTTTTTTTTTTTTTGCTAATATTAAGAGTTAGTCACACAAGTTTAATTTTTGACTTTCTTTTGAGGGTTAGCACAAGCGTGCTGCAGGGAGCTTGGTCATGATCATGTGACTTCCACGCCAATCTAATCTGGGCAAAAATGATAAGTGTTTATTCTGAGCAAAAGCTACAAAAAGCCAGTTCATGATTAAGTCTACTTTGTTCTTCTCCTTGATTCACACACAACAGCTTTCTCAGCAATGGCTATGATGCTGACCCTACCTCTGTGAGACTGATAATAATGTGTAACAAAATGCAGAATTTTAGCATAACACATAATTTGAATTTAAGTATTTTAGCCCTGGAGATTTGAGTACTGACAGAAAAACAACAATTTGAATGTAAAAGGAATATAGCTAATAAAATCTAAGAACAGAAGCAAAATATGTTGCATTATTCAAATGAAAATATTCATACACAAATCCATATCCTCAGGAAAATACAATGGTAAAAGAACTCTTTAATCATAAACATGACTTTTAAAGTCACTATGTAGAGTCCTATTGACAATCTGATATGAAAGATATAGACCAAAATAATAGCATAAAGGGATCCTGAAGGTGGAGGAGGGGAGAAGGCAATCAAATCTAGAAAATGAGAGATAATAAAGTACCAAAAAATTGTACTAATACAGCTGATATACATTAAGATATGGAAAACTTTTTTTAAAAGCTTTGAAATAACAGATTCAAGAATTTTCCAGAAAATAGAACAAGAAGATAATGAAGTGCAATTAAAAATCAAGAAACAAACAAAAGAATTGGAGGGGACTGTAAGTCAATTTGTACAGTGTATATAAAGTATATTTGTATATGTAATGTAACTATATGAGTAGGTAAGTAGCCCTTGAATTTGTCCCATGTAATGTTATTAAAAGGCTCTGTAATAAGTTGAATGCTTTCTCAGAAGGCCTAAAATTATGGAGTTGCTCTCCTTTCAAATTTTTCTATGGAAAGAAAAGAGGGTAATAAAAACATTCTTGACTAACAAAACTTTTCTTATATTTTTGTGATGGTTCAACTATGTTATTTTCTTATTTTTGTCCCCACTTTTCATGACCTTTTTAAAAAATACAAGCATTAAACCACATAACCCCATTTGATTATATAGATTATATTATCAGTTTACTGATGCAGCAGAAAAGTCAGGTACAATGGTGACTGGCAAAGGCTCACTGTCATCAAGCTGCTAAGGGAGAGGGGACTAAGCAGCCAGGGAATACAGTCATCTGAGGTTCCACAGTGAGATCAAAGGGAAAATAGGACAGGATGTTAGGAGAGAGACAGATTTAAAATTCTTACATGAAGGGACCATACAAAGAAAAGGCAAAAGATAGATACTGTTTACAAGATGGATGGGATAAAACTGAACAAGGCATAAAAAAGAGGCTGTTTTAAAAAGTGTTAAGCATAGTTCTTTCTTCAGGAAAAGACTATTAAATGTGGAAAAGGCTGTGCCTTATTTTTCATATATAAATTTGGCTTGGTTAGTGTTGATGAAGGACTCTGGACTTAAGTAACATGGAGTTCACTTCATTTTCATAAAGTTGTAAACTCTGTAGAGTTAAGTCTCTTTGAAGAAGAACAGCAATTTTAATTTTTATCATCTGCTACTGTGTGAACAATATAATATTCATTACTCATTCATTAATAGTAATCTATTGGTAAGTAGACATTAATGTGAATTCACCTACTGTTACCAGAAATGTAAGGCCAGGTATTAGGTAATAAGACTTCTCTTTTATCTCTATAACCTGTTTATTCATTATATATTTCATATAATTTAATATATATTAAATATATCTTTGAGGGAAAATGCATTTTTATTCATTTTCGGTGCTAAAAAACCAAAGGAAATTCATATTGTAATTTTCACAGTAAACATTTCACAGCATTAAGGTGACAAGAACTGTAGGTTGGTGACAATGATGGAAAACAACAAATTCTCTTGTGTGTGTGTGTGTGTGTGTGTGTGTGTGTGTGTGTGTGATGCTGTGAGGAGGCCTGGCACACTGCTTCAGACTGCTGAGGACTGTGCAGGACCCAAGACACCATTGTTAGGAGTCTGAGAAAAGAGAGCAGTGGTGAACAGCAGAGAGAGACTCTCCAAGACTTGTTGATGAAAACTGAAGCCCACTGGGAGAGGGAAGAAAGTCTGCGGGTTATGTTAGTGGGATTAGAATTCCACTCCTGGAACCTGGGCTCACTTCAGAGGAAGGGCAGCTTGAGCCTGCAGAAGAATCTTGAGAGTTCAATTCTGTAGAAGGTCGGGGACCTCAACTTGGGCCTTGCAACCAGAAACCAGCATGAATCAATGGACTATGGTTGGTTCAGGGAGAGTAATCAGCTCTGATCTTTATGCTACTGATATGGAGACATCCCCTGAAGGACACTCCTGTCTTTTCTTCTTCATTTCTTTCCTCTTACTTCTGTTTCTCTCCTACTTTTGTTTCCTCTTGTTTTCTTAATCACTCTTCTTATAGGAGAGTGAATAGTTTCTAGTTTTCCCGTTACTGCCTGTTCTGTTCTCGCATTTGTTCCTTCCATCGCTCTTTTCCTCCAGTTTTCATTAGTTTTCCAAAGTTTGCGTGCTCTTTCTGTGCCTTCCCCTGTATTTCTAACCTCTCCTTCTAGCTCCATTCCCCCAAATCCTTCTAAATCTTCCTCCAAGAGGTTAAAGCTACTGTATTGAAGAGATTATTTATTGTAAATATATTTCTGGTTAGTCTTTGATTTTGATAAATAAACAGAAATCTAGCCCATGCAGTTAAAGGTATCAAAATAATCACTGCCACAATTTGTCATTTTGCAAGTTATACAAACAATATTTTTAAAAAATCCGTTCACAGAATTAATGTCAGAAAACTTCTAAATGAGCAGAAAGACTTTGATGTACACATAAGTGAGGTATATACAATTCAAATTAGCCACGATCAAAAAAATCTACCCCTAGCCATATAGTAATAGCTAAGATTCTAGTAACCCAATACAGCACAAAATATTGAAAGCAATTACAAAAAAGAAACAAATCATGCACAAAAGAAAGCCCGCCAGAACCACAGAGACTTCTCCACACAAATCCTCAGGTTAAGAGGAGCCTGGAGGAGGAAGCCTGTTGCCCATCCTGGACCTCACCATGGACCACTCCAGGGTACTATGGTCTGTGCAGGGATCAAAACAGACCCAATATAATGGCTATAAAGGTCATTATTATGATTTTGAGATGATAGAGCAGTAATGAGAAACAGAATGTCTCTCCAGGACTTGGTGATGAAAACTGAAACCCACTGAAAGAGTGAAGAGCCCCTACCAGAATCTGAGCTCATTTCTGGGGAAGGGCAGTTGGAAACTGCAGTGGAATCTTACAGAGTTCAAATACACAGGAGGTCACAGAGACCAAAATCAGCCTGAATTTCAGTGGAGTGAGCCTGGCTAGTTGATACTGACTGATTCTGATCTGCATATTTCTGTCCATGTTGTTTCCCGGTGATAGCAGAGATGTGCACTGACCCCCTTTCTGATCTCCTCCTTTTCTTTTTCATTTCGCTCTTTCTTCCTGATTCTGTCCTATTGTTTTTTTTTCTTTTCTTGATTACTCTTATTTATATAGGACAGCAAATACAGTTACTTGCTTTCTTGTTAGTTTGCAATGTTCTTATTTTTGTTCTTTCTGTTTTCTTCCTGTCTTCACAGTTTCCCAAGGTTTGCATGACATTTCTGTGCCCTGTAGCTCCATTTATCTCTCCTTCTCTCTATCCCACTATAACTCCTTCATCTCAGACAGTAAATTCACTTTAATGAAGGGCTTATTTATTACAAACATATTGATCCAGTTTATGTAATAAAGGTGGCAAATAAATAGCTACCACGGTTGTCATTTTGTAAGCTGTGTTTAATGCCACAGGTGATGCTGATTGTATTACTTCTTCCAAGGTGATATAACTGAGTTGTCGTTATTGGTACACCAAAACTGAGACTGCCTAAGAGTCACAATCTACAAACTAGCTATACCTGTAAAACACCTTTGAGAAGTTATCCTCAGTGGATGCTAAATACTGCAATAAAGATATTCATAATAAGCAATGTGCAAGTATAAGCATAGGAATTAAAACAAAATCATCATCAACAACAAAATAACAATAAGAAGACACCTATACAAGACAAACTCAGACTTCTAGCTCATATTAGGAAAATTCTGGGGCAATGAAATGGAAAAACTCAACAATCAAACATCTATATACACAGAAGTGATAACAGGAGAAGTAATAAAAGAAATGAATGAGGCTTTTGGAAAAAAAAGTACATGGAAAAGTACTGTCTAAGATGGTGACCAAAATGGAATACATGCTTAGAAATTCTAGAAGAGAAACAGATTTAAAAAAAAAAAAAAAAGAGGAGCTCACAACCCTAAAGAAAGCCATGAATGCGCATCACAGGAATGAAATGGAATTCATGATTCAAACAGATAACAAGGAGATTGAAAACACCATTGAAAGTATTCCCAGTAGAAAGATTCAATGTGCACGCAGAATATCAGATATAGAAGACAGGATTGTGGTTAGTGGCCATAAATAGAAAGATTTCTTAAAATAGCAAGGAACCATAAGACAAAAAACATCCAGCAGGTGCTGCAGGATGCAAAGAAGAATAACATAAGACTGACTGGAGCCAATGAAAAAGTAGGAGATAGTATAAATCACATTAAAAAAATGTTCACAAAAGAAATGGCAGAATCTTCTTAAGCCTGGGAAAAGAATTTGACATGCAGTAAATGAGACATAAAAGTCCCAATTAGCGATGATCAACTAAAAAAAAAAAACCCAAGGGGGAAAAATACCTACATCTAGATGTATGTAGTCAGGGTTTTAGAAACCCAACAAAAGAACAAAATACTAAAAACAGAAAGAAAGAAGGAAAGAAAGAAAAAACACATACAAAGGAAAGCCCATCAGAATCACAACTCACTTCTCAACACAAAGCTGAAAATAAAAGAACAGCCTGGAGCGAAGTATGTCAGATACTAAAAGAAAACAACTTCCAACCCAGATGTATATATTCTGAAAAACTGTCTTTCAAAATTGACAGAGAAATAAAATATTTCCATGACAATGAACACCTGAGGAATTTCATGAATATCAATGCTGCATTCCAGAAAAATTCTAAATACTGCCCTAGAAAAACACAATAAGCATCACAACTCTGTAAGGCCCAACAAAATTAAGCCATTAGAAAAGGTAAGAAATTAAAAGGAAATAGGGGAAAAAGTAAAAATAAAAGTGACAATGGTAGAAAAATACAATGACAAAGATAAGTCCATACATACTGGTATAACCATTAATGTCAATGGCCTCAATTCACTGGTTAAAAGAAATAAACTGGCAGAATGTATCAGGAAGCAAGGTCCAGTAATATGTTGTATACAAGGAACACACTCAATTACAAAGGAAATTTATAGACAGTAAAAAGATGGAAAACAACAGTCCATACAATAGGAAACATGAACAAAGCAGGCTTATCTGTGTTATTTGCAGACAAAACATTTCAAACCAAAACTAAGAGAAACAAAGAAGGATATTATGTCCTTATAAAGGGAACAATCCAAGAGGAAGGGATGACAATCACATGTATGTATGCATCAAATCCTAGTATACTCAACTATATAAAACAAATATTAATGGGCAGGAAAGACCAAACAAGCATTAATGCAATTGTAGTAGAGGACCTCAGTACACTAGTCACAAATAGAAAGATCAATAAGACAAAGAAACAACAAAGAAATACTACAACTGAAGCAAACTTTTGAACAAATGGACTTAATAGATGTCTACGGACTATTTCATGCCATGAAATAAAAATTCACATTCTTTTTTTTTTTTTTTTTTTTTTTTTTTTAGACAGGGTCTCGCTTTGTAGTTCAGGCTGGCCCTGAGCTCACCCTCAAACTCTTATCACAACAATCCTCCTGCCTCTGCCTCCTGAGTGCTGGGATGACAGGCATGAGCCACCACACCTGGCACTGTGGTATGTGGTACTGATTGCTGATGGGCATGAGTCTACATGCCCAGTATTGTATGTGGTTACTGGGGATCGAACCCAAGCCCTTGTGCTTGTAAGACAGGTGCCAGAACCAATGAGCTAAATTCCCAGCCCCAAATACACATTCTTATTAATTTTACACAGGTAACTTTCCAAAACAGACCACATGCTAGCTCACATAACAAGGTTAAGTAAATGCAAAGGAAGTGATTTCCTGTATATTGTCATATAATGGTGTGAAAAAACTGGAAATAAATAGTAAAAGGAACCACAAGAATTTCATAGACAAATGAAAACTGAATAAAACCCTTTTGAGAAACCATCAGGTCACAGAGGAAATTAAAGAAGAAACTAGAGTTTGTACAATTAACTGATAACACCTATTATACTGGAACTTATAGGATACAATAGCAGTCCTCTGAGGGAAATTCATACCATTGAATGTTTATCAAAGGAAAATAGAGCTCGAACAAACAACCTAATTTTGAAACTCAATCTTCTAGAAAAAGAAGAGAAAGACAAACACACAGCTCACACAAAGGAGGAAATTTTAGGGATTAAATCAGAAATCAATGCAGATATTAAGAGAATGATACAACATAATCAATGAATTGAAGAGATGGATCTATGAAAGAATAAATGAAATTGGCAAACTCATCAAAATTTATCAATAAAAGGAAATAAAATCTATGTAGTTAGAAATGAAAAGGTTACTGGTGCCTGGGGCTGCAGCCTGCTGGCCCCTGTGCAGATTATGTCAGAGGTGCCCTGAATTAGTCTAGGTAAATGGGGTGCAGCTGAGTTCGTGGGGAACTTCAGCCAGAGCTATTAGTCACTGGTGCCCTGGGCTGCAGCCTTATGGCCTCTGCCCAGAGCTTGCCAGAGGCATGCAGATACAGACCAAAAAAAGAAAAAACAAAACAAAACAAAACAAATATTAACGCTTTAATTAATTGCAAATATTAATTTTGCTGATGAGCATGAGTCTCCACACCCAGTATTGTATGTGGTTACCGATGATCGAACCCAGGTCCTTGTGCTTGTAAGACAGGTGCCGGAACCAATGAGCTAAATTCCCGGCCCCAAATACACATCTAATTAATTTTACACTGGTGACTTTCCAAAACAGACCACATACTAGCTCTATTAATTTAATTAATGCAAATATTAATTGCATTAATGCTTGTTTGGTTTTTCCTGCCCATTAATATTTGTTTTATATAGTTGAGTATACTAGGATTTGATGCATACATACATGTGATTGTCATCCCTTCCTCTTGGATTGTTCCCTTTATAAGGACATAATATCCTTCTTTGTTTCTCTTAGTTTTGGTTTGAAATGTTTTGTCTGCAAATAACACAGATAGGCCTGCTTTGTTCATGTTTCCTATTGTATGGACTGTTGTTTTCCATCTTTTTACTGGCAAGTGGGACAGTGCAGAGGATGCAGCACTGCGTACCTCAACCACAAAGAAATCTAGTGCCATTATCAGGCGCCTCAGTCTACACCTTTCCTGCCCCTGCTGAGACCACACCAGAAACCAGTGAAGACAGACTGGGGTGAGACCATAAAGCCTTAGAATCTCCATTCTTTGTGTGCCAAACTAGATGCAACTGTTATGTGAAGAAGAGCTTCCAAAGACACCAGCTTTCTATGGATACTAAATAAATGCCATTGTGGCTCTAGAAGTTAGACAGAAGCTTTTACCCAGTTCACTTCATCAAAGAAAACACAGTTGATTACAGCCATTAAACTGAGAATTCTCAAGGCCCATTCCAGCTCAAAGGAGGACAACCCAGGAAGTAATCACCTTCTAAAGCTTCTGATTATTAGGAAGAAACAGACTTGCAACAAACAATGCCTACATAACAGGCAAGGAATTAAACAAACATCAGCAATGACAAAGCAAAAGAAATGAGAAAAAATTAAAAAAACTTATATACAAAGATCAGCACCACAGGGGAATCCAGGGAAAAAGAAAATGGAGCAAACTGCAGCTCAACCTCAAGAATCTCTGAGATGGTAGGGCTGGGGATTTAGCTCAGTGGTTCCGGTGCCTGTCTTGCAAGTGCAAGGACCCGGGTTCGATCCCCGGTGACCACATACCATACTGGGCGTGGAGACTCACGCCCAGCAGCAACCAGTACCACATACCACAGTGTCGGGCGTGGTGGCTCATGCCTGTAATCCCAGCACTCGGGAGGCAGAGGCAGGAGGATTGCTATGATGTGAGTTTGAGGCTGAGCTCAGGGCCAGCCTGAACCACAAAGCGAGACCCTGTCTCAAAAAACTTAAAAAAGAATCTCTGAGATGGTAACAAAAGGAGATCTAATAAAATGGAAATCAGAATTGATCTCTGAAATGAAAACAGAGATATTGTCCACAGTTAATGACATGATTAATAATGTTAAAGAATAGATCAGAGGTATAATAGAATCTAAGATAAGAAAAGCAATGGAACCTTTCAAACAGCTTCAAGCAAAGTTTCAGGTGATTAAAAATGAGAACGAAAGCTTAAGAACTAGGATGAATGAAGCTGACGATCAAATTTCAGACCCAGAAGACAGGATAGCAGCCAATGAACAGGAAAGACATAACTTATGGAAAATCGCAAGGAACCATGGGAAATCAATCCAACAGCTCCTAGACAATTCAAAGAAGAATAGCATAAGACTGATTGGAATCACCAAGGAAGCAGGAAACAATGTAAAAGACATTAAAAAATGTTCACTGATATAATGGCAGAAAACTTCACAGGTAAGGCAAAGAATTTGTACATACAGATAAATGAGGCATACAGGACTTCAAATGGCCATGACATAGAAATATCTACATTGAGAGATATAATTATTAAAGTTTCAGATATTCAATAAAAAATAAAATACTGCAGCTAGAGAAAGAAACACACACACACACACACACACACACACACACACACACACACACACACACACAAAAGGAAGCCCATCAGGATCACAGCAGATGTTCCCAAGCAAACACTCAATGCAAGGACAGCCTGGAATGAAGTGTTTCAAGTATTGCAGGAAAACAACCTCCAATCTAGACTGATGTATTGTACAGAGTATCATTCTAAATTCACAGGGAAATTAGATACTTTCAAGACAAAGAACACTTGAAAAACTTCACAAATATGAAACCTGCACTCCAAAACATTCTACAGAATATCTTGGAAAAAAACCAAGCAAGTTACAAACCTATGAGACTCAACAGAGTGAATTCATTGGGCCAAACAAGAAACTGAATAGAAATGGGCAAAAGTAAAGGGAAAAAAAAGTCAATAAGAGGAAAACATAACAGCTCTAAGTCTATCTATATCAGTCATATCCATTAATATCAATGGACTCAATGTGGCAACTAAAAGACACAGACTGGCAGAATGGATCAAGAAGCAAGATCTTACAATATGATGCAGACAAGAAACTCACCTAATTCATAATGAAAGCCATTGATTAAAAGTAAGAGGATGGAAAACAATCCTCCAAGCAATAGGAAAGTTTAAAAAAGCAGGTACAGCTATCCTTTTTGCAGACAAAACAGATTTCAAACCAAAACTGATTAAGAAAAAAGATGGTCACTATATCCTCATACAGGGAACAATCGAAAGAAATAACAGTCATAAATATATATTCATTAAATTATAATGCACCAAACTATATAAAACAAATATTAATGGATATGAAAAGCCATATTAGCAATAATACAATAGTAGTAGGAGACTGCAATACCCCACTATCACAAATAGACAGATCTACTGAACAAAAAAAATCAATAAGGAATACTTGAGTTAAACTAAACTTTTTAACAAATCAACTTAATAGATGCCTACAGTGTATATCACCCCACAAAGTAAGAATATACATTCTTCTCATCTGCTCAAGGATCATTCTCCAAAATAGACCACATCCTAGTTCACAGAAAAGGATTAAGCAAATGCAAAGGAGCTGAAGTTGTCCCTTATCTGTCAAACCATACTGACTTAACACTGGAGATGAATTCCAAGATTTTCACAAATACATGGAAATTGAATAATCAATGATCACAGAAGAAATTAAACAGTTTTTCAATTAAATGATAACCCCAGAATAACTTACAGAAATTTATGGGACACAACGAAAGCAATACTACAAGAGAAATTCATAGCAGTGAATGACCTACACTCAGAAAATAGAGCAAGCTCAAATAAACAGTCTAATGTTGAACCTCAAACTACTACAGGAGGAATAAGACAAACCTAAAGCTCATACTAGGGAGGAAATGATAATAATCAGAGCAGAAATTCATGCATGGAGACTAAGAGAACAAACCAAAAAACTGAAGTTAGTTCTTCAAAAGGATAAAAAGAAAAAAAACGGACAGACCCTTAGCCCACCTTACCAAACAAAGGAAGGAAAAGGCTCATTTCTATGCTACCAAGAATGAAAAGGGGAAATCACCACAGTCTCAGTGGAAGTTTAGAGGATAATAAATACATATTTGGAAAATTTGTACTCCAAAAAGATGGAAAACCTGTAAGATATGGATATATTCTTAGACACATATGAACTTCCAGAATTGAAAAAGAAGATATAAAAATGTTAAACACCCCAAGATCAATCTGTGAAAATCAAAACATAATAAAAACCCTACCAACAAAAAAAAATCCTTTGGACCTGATGTCTTAATGGCTGAATTCTACAAAACTTCTAGAGAAGGGTTAATGCCACTACTTCTCAAACTGTTTAATGAAATCCAAAGGGAAGCAGTACTCCCAAATTCATTCCTGGAAGCATCCATTATGTTGATTTTAAAAGCAGAGAAAGACTGAACAAAACAAAACAAAAAAAGAACTACCAGCTAATCTCCCTAATGAATAGGTACAAATTCCTCAATAAGATATTGGCAAGCAGAATACAGAGAATCATCAAGAAGATCATACACCCAGGCCAAGTTGGATTCATCCCAAGGATGCAAGGATGGTTTTACATAATAAATCATAAAAGTAATACACCATATTAACAGACTCAAGGACAAAAACCCTATGGTTATCTCAATAGGTGCAGAAAGTCATTTGATAAAATGATTCATGATCAAAACCCTACAGAAAATTGCAATACATAGACTTCACCTCAAACTAATATAAGCTATTTATGAGAAACCAACAGCCAGCATCATTCTAAATGGTCAATATTTGAAACTTTTCACACTATTATCAGGGAACAAGACAAGGATGTCCACTATCACCACTCCTGTTGAAAATAGTAGTGGGAACATTAGCCATAGCAATTATACAAAAGAAATAAAAGGAATAAAGATAGGAAAGAAAGAAGCTAAACTGTCCTTATTTGCATATGACATGATTCTCTATAAAGAGGATCCCAAAAACTCAACCAAAAGACTTCTAGACTTAATCTCCAAAGTTAGTAGTGTATCTGGATACAAAATCAATGCTAAAAATCAATACTTTTCTATTCACAAATAACAGACTCATTGAGAGAGAAATTGAGGCACCAAGCCCTTTCAGAAAAGCATGCAAAAAGATGAAACATCTAGGAATCAATCAAACAAAGGAGGAGAAAGATCTTTATTCGATAAACCAAAGCACTCTACAAAAGGAGACTAAAGAGGATATCAGAAAATGGAAAGACATCACTTCTTCATGGGTAAGGAGAACAAACATCATCAAAATGGCTATACTTTCACAACTACTATATATTCAATGTAATTATGATTGAAATCCCAACAATATACTTCACAGATCTACAGAAAATAGTGCAAAAATTCATCTGGATCCACGAAGGACCTAAAATAGCAAAAGCACTGTAAAGCAACAAGAACACCATGGGGGAATATTAATATCCCCAACGTGAAACTATACTACAAAGTCACTGTGAGAGAAACTGCATGGTACTGGCAAAGCAGCAGACCCGAGGACCAGTGGAAGAGACTAGAAGATGCAGAAACATCTCCAGATACACTAAGCCGTCTTATCTTTAACAAAGGAGGCAAACATCCTCAACTGAGGAAAGATGGTTTCTTCAACAAATGGTGCTGGAAAAAATTGGGCTTTAACCTGTCAAAGACTAAAACTAGACCTATCTCTTTCACTGTGTATTAAACTAAAATCAAAGTGGATTAGGGACTTAAACATTAAAACAAAAACACTAAACCTGCTATAAATCAGCATAAGTAAAACACTTGGAGTCATTGGTTTAAGGAAAGGCTTTATGATCACAACTTTTATAGCACAAGAACTAGCAGAAGAAATCAACAAGTGGGATTTCATCCTATTAAAAAGCTTCTGCACATGGGCCGGGGATTTAGCTCAATGGTTCCGGTGCCTGTCTTGCAAACGCAAGGACCCAGGTTCTATCCCCGGTAACCACATACCTATACTGGGTGTGGAGACTCACACCCAGCAGCAACCAGTACCACATACCACAGTGCCGGGCGTGGTGGCTCACGCCTGTAATCCCAGCACTCGGGAGGCAGAGGCAGGAGGATTGCTGTGATGAGTTTGGGGCTGAGCTCAGGGCCAGCCTGAACCACAAAAGCGAGACCCTGTCTCAAAAACAAAACAAAACAAAACAAACAAAACAAAAAAAAAAAGCTTCTGCACAGCAAGAGAAACCAATGACAGAGTGAAAAGATGATCAACAATATGGGAAAAATTTTTACCACGTTTTCCTCAGATAATGTGCTACTATCTAGAATATATAAAGAGCTTAAAAAAACCAACCCCTCCAAATTTAAAGATCCAGTTCTAAAATGGGTACTGAAATGAATACTTTGCAGAGGAAGAATAAACAGCAGTTGAGAAGCACATGAAGAAATGCTCAACATCACTGGTCAATTGAAGCAATGCAAATGAAAACAATTCAGAGATTTCATCTCACTGCACAAAGAATGGCTGCTATCTTAAAATTAGCTAGCAACAAATGATGGTGAAGCTGTGTGGAGAGAGGAACACTTCTCCATTGTTGGTGGGAATGTGGACTGGTACCATCACCATAGAGATCAGTCTGGAGATTCCTCAAAATACTAGGATTAGAGGTCCCATTCAATCCTGATATTCCCCTGCTAGGGGTATACACATGAAAGAATAGAAAGATTCATATCACAGTGACATATGTGCACCCATGTTTACAGCAGCTTAGTTTATGAAAGCTAAAACTTGGAAATAAACCAAATTTCAATCAAATGGAGACTGGATAAAGAAGATGTAGTGTTTCTATAAAATGGAATATTACTCTGTCATAAAGAATGAAAAGTTTGAGTCATTCATACTCATGTGGATGTATCTTTAGGACATACTCATAAGTGAAATAAATAAGTCATAGTTATGTAAATTCTGTGTCTTTCCTCTGATATGAGAAACTGAAAATATAAATGAGCCCTAGAAGGTATGTTAGATTTTGTAAAGTAAAAAATACTCAGGAAAATGTCAGTATGGGGTAGATAATGAGTGGAAAGAAAAAACTGTGATGGTAACAAAAAAGGGACACAAAGCATATGCACATAGGGGGTGGGGATTGTAGGGTGGGCAGGGGAATGGTAAAAAATGAGAATCAAGTCATCTCATATACTGGTACAAATTGTTAATATTGAGTATGATCATGATATATATATAAAATGTACCTATTTCACAATAAAATTAATTTAAAAAAGAAATGAAAAGGGAAAAATGACAATAGATCCAGGAGTAATTCAACACCTACTTTGACAACACATGCTTCAGTTGGATGGAAAAGATTCCTAGATACATATGAATTTCCAAATTTGAACAAAGAAGATATAAAAATTTGAAACAATCCACCATCAATAAAGTTAAAATTTTAATTAAAAAATTAGCAACAAAGACAAGCCCAGTTCCTGCTGGCTTTATTGTTGAATTTTACAAGAAATTTAGAGAAGAGCTAATGCCACAATTTCTTGCATTCTTTAATGAAGTTGGAAGCAAAATAATACTCCCAAATTCATTCTTGGAAGCAAGCATTATGTTGATTCTGAAAACAGAGAAAAACTCAACCAAAAAGGAGCACTAAAGGTCCATCTGTCTAATGAACACTGACTCAAAACTCCTCAGTAATATACTGGCAAACAGAATATGACAGATCATTAGAAAGATTATATACCCTGATCAAGTTGGATTCATTTCAGGGATGCAATAATGTTTCACATATGTAAATCAATAAATCTAATACACAATATTAACAGAGTCAAGGACAAAAACCATTTTATCATCTCAACAGATGCAGAGAATCATTTAACAAAATCCAACACACATTCATGATCAAAGCATCCAGAAAATTGGAATAGATGATATTTATCTCAACCTGATAAGCGTAATCTAAGAAAAACAAACAACTAACATCTTATTAAATAGTTCAAAACCGAAAACTTTCATGCTAAAATCAGAAATAAGAGAAAGATATCCACTATAACCACTCCTGTTCAAGCTAGTGCTGGCAACATTAGCCACAGGAATTAGGGTAGAAAGAAATAAAAAGAATAAACATAAGGAAAGAAGAAGATAAACTCATATTTGAAGATGACATGATACTCTATATAGAGGACACAAAAAATGGCATCAAAAGTATGCTTAATAACCAGATTCTGTGGAGTAGCTAGTGACAAGACTAGCACTCAAAACTCAAGAGTCTTCTTGTATACACACAACAGAAAAATTGGGGAAACAATTCCTTTCAAAATAGCATCCAAAAAAAAGTGAAATATCCTGGAACCAATCTAATGAAGACAGTAAAAGATCAATGGAATAAATTTTAACACAGAAAAATATCTCTGCACATATTAAGCTACCTCATTTTTGACAAGCAAGCCAAATACCTTCACCAGAGGATAGAAAACCTCTTTAATAAATGGTGTGGATACCACATCAACCTATATGCTCCCATGTTTATGGTAGCATAAATTGTAATAGCTAAATCTTGGAAACGTCCAAATTGCCCATTCAACCAAAGCATACATAAAGAAGATTTATTTAAATAAAACTGAGTATTACTCAGCCATAAACTACGATAAGGTAAAGACATTTGTACCTAAATGGATGCATATAGGCCACACTAATAAGGGAAATAAATAGGTACAGATGTACAAATACAGTATTGCTTTTGTAGTATAAGAAACTGAAGATATAAATGAAGTCCCAAATGTATGATACATATTGTGACATAGGAAGAAAATGTTCAAAGGAAAAAGGGAAATGGCAGGGAGGCAAAGGAAAGCAAAGAAACAGAAGCAAAAGAAAGTGAAATAGAGGCAAAAGAAAGCAAAGAAAATATTTGAAGGTAAAAAAATAAAATAGAAATAAAGGTTATGTATATAAAAGTTTGGGGGTTTTAGGGAGGGCAAGGGAATAGGAAAAAATGAGAAACAGGATGCATCATATACAGGCTCAAATTCTCAATGATGAATGTGATTATAATATATACCTAAAATGTATCAATAAACTCAACAAAGGCAAAAAAGAAATGGTGCTGGAAAAACTGAATTTCAACTATCCAAAAATTAAAACTAGACCCATATTGTTCTGTATGCACTAAACTAAAATAAAAATGGATCAGACATTTAAAAATTAAAGAAAAAATGGTTCACCTGTAGAAAGATAGTTTAGGAAGAACTCTTAAAGACCCTGGCATAGGAAAAGACTTCATGAACAACAATCTTCAGTTGTACAGCAACTAGCACAAAACAATCAACGACCTGGATATTATTTTAAAGCTTCTGTACAGCAAGAGAAGCTACCAACAGAGGGAAGCAACAACCTACAATATGGGAAAATAATTTTACCACAAGTTCCTCAGATAAAGGACAACTGTCTAGAATATATAAGAACTTAAAATATCAACCCTCCAAATTTAAAGACCCATTTAAAAAATGGGATTCTGAAATTAATAGACATTTCTCCAAGAAGCAGAATAAGCAGATAAACATACAAAAAAATGCTCAACATCACCAGTCATTCTAGAAATGCAGATGAAAACAACACTGAGGTTTCATCTCTCTCTACAAAGAATGGCTGCTAGCAAGAAAACAACCACCAGCAACTGTGCAGAGACAGGAACCCTTCTCCACTGCTAGTGGAAATGTTAATTTGTGGAATCACTGTGGAGATCAGTGTGGAGATTCCTCAAAAAAACTAGAATTAGAGGTTCCATTTGATCCTTTTTCCTGGTAGATATACACACAAAAGAATTAAAAGCATCATATCACAGTGACACTTGTGCATTCATTTTTATAGCAGCTCAGTTTGTAAAAGCTAAATCTGGGAAAAAGCTCAAATGCCCATCAATGGGTGAATGGACAAAGAAGATGTGTGGTTTTTGTTTGTTTAATTTGGTTTTAAAATGGAATATTAGTCACAGGAATGATAAATTAGAGACATTTATACTTAAATGTATGTACCTCAAGGATATATTAAAAAATTAAATAAATAGTTCACAATTGTATAAATAGGGATCATTTCTCTGGTATAAGAAACCAGAGGTGTAAATGACCCAAACACGTACTAGATATTGTGAAACAAAAACAAACAAACAAACAAAAAAAATGTTCAAGGAGAAGGGGAACGAGGGAGGGTGGTGAGAAAAAGGAGATAATGGAAAGGAAAAAAAAAAACACATACAAAGCTTAGATATATAAAAAGAAATATGTTCCCTAGTATAGTCTCTATTTCTAAGTTTTATTGCATACTTGCTTTCAAAGCAGGAACATTTCCTTCTCTGATATGCAAGCTAACTAATATGTAACTGCTATATGTCTGAGAGTAAAAGAGCTCCTTCACTGACCTTGACCTGACAAAGTAAATAGCAGGTAAGAGAAAGGTTCTTAAAATTCCTCATTAAGTATAATTCCCAATTTGGATAATTTCAATTTAATAAATCAGTGTCTACTACTACTAACTACTATTAACAAACTATAAAGTGACAAACATAGGGTGTAGCATTTAGTTTTCATATTAAGCAACAAGATATTTAACTCCTGGACAGGTGATATAATAGTCTGAGAATATACATATTTATCTCTTTATAGTCTGTGTGAAAAATGAAACTCAAAATTGTAAGTTATATTAAGAAATATACAGGAAAACTAGTATTTAACAGTAAACGTATATGTCCTAATGTGGCATGCCTTACAGTTTGCTTTTTTTTCCCAATTCCTTCCAACAGTAGTCTAGGTTGTTCAGTGGAAAAGTTGCAGAAGTAAATACTTAAGCTATACACAGCATTAAAACTAAAAAAATATAAGTGTTACATTTTAGTATCTGTTTTCTGGGATTAAGCATAAAGCATTCTATGGGCTTTTACTGTGTTGGTGAATTTTAAACACGTCAATCTTTAAAGCAATGAAGAAAGCATTAGTTTATATATTTGCATTAATTTTGAAGAATACTAAATGAGAAAGGGAAAAAGGTGAACAAATATTTCTCATAAAGTAAAGCATATGTTTCTCTAGGAATGTCAAGATCAAATGTGGTTTTAAAAGAATAATGATTCTGAATGACAGCGGTAGAAGCACAGATAATCAGTATTTTATGCATTTCTACTTGAAAAGTCTTGTTCCTTTACATATTAAGTAAAAGACATTATACAGTATCAGGGTAAAATCACAGATTCCTAAGTAAACCAAAGTGAAAAAAAATGGAATGAGAAAGACAAAGTAATAGGTAAATATACTGCAGGGATCTTCTCCTTCGGGTGTCCAAACTACTTACAGTTTGAATTCCTAAACTTTACTCATAAGCAAAAAGTATAATGTAAAAAGAATGTATGCAGGCAAAGTAATAACTTTTAAAGAACATAAAATAATAAATAAAACTTAGGAAATAATAATTGAGATTAACCCTACCATTGCACTACATCTTTTGATGCTGTTTTCCTTAATACAGAATACTGCTTCTGAAATTGAATGCTTTGTTTTGTAGTGCCTTGTTTACACATAGCTTGCTTCACACAAAGTTCTTAGTAGACACACTGTATTTTATTTATTTGTATCTACTATGTAGCATATACCTGGCACATCCTATTGTGAGCAATATACTTTGGTTGTTAAGCTAATTTAACCTCCTAAATGTATGGTATTACTTAATTCTGAGGTTTTCAATTCTAGTTGAACACCATCAGCAATAAGGGGAGTTGCTAACAGCACAACTATAACAGAATGATCTCCAAAGGACAAAGACCTGGCATTAGAATTATTCTGAAGTGCCCAACTACCTTCAGGGTAATGTTAGTGTGGAAAGCCCCCGCCTTCAGTCACTTTTCTTCTCTGCAAGAATGTACACATATAAGGCCCAATGTACCTCATTTGCTAGTTTCAATAACTCCCTTGATAACAAATAATGTATATTTGCATCTAAATTGTTCAACTATACACTTTTCCTTCTACTAGTTTATAATGTAATATATAATTGCATCATAATCCCATTAAAATTAATGAAGTATACATCATTTTATTTTTTACAGAAACACACACTTCTTTTATAATTTTAAAAGTGCTTCTGAAATATACATGACTATGTAACTGATTCCAGAATTTCAAGACAAGTTTCAATAATCATCTACAATAGTGAATGAGAATACAAAAAATTTTGTGATGGAAGAATAGAGATGGATTTGATTTCTGACTAGGCAGAGAGTGAAAAACAGGATATAGATATAAACAGGATATAGCCAGGGAGGCAAACTTTATTTCTTACCCAAAACTCTTAACAATTAATTCTGAAAGAGAGAGAAATTGCTTAAAACAGAGTTAATGAATATGTGAGGATATACATAGCAGGACAATAATACTAACTTACTGTTTACTAACAGGAAGAAGGTAATGAAAACAATATGGGAACATACATTTTTAACATCTTTTTTTCCAAGTCATTCGAGAAAGTCTTTTGCCCTTTGAGAACACACACATACCCCTACACACAAATACACACACAGAGATATTGAAAAAAAACTGAACAACCTATGAAAAGGTGTAAATTTAACCTTAGTTATCAAGTTTTTACCTTCATGAAGAAACACACTCAACTTCTGATTTGTACGCCTACAGAGGACTGTCAACTCTTTAGAAAGTGTGTCATAATTTTTAAAGACTGCTATGTTGATGTAGACAATTTCTTTAAGATGAAGGACTATTTCAGAGAATTGGATATCATATTAAGGACCCTTTGAAACTAAACACTTTGAAGACAAATAAGTTCCAGAAGGATGACAATGAAATCCCTATGTGCTCTTCACAATCACTTTATGGTAGTTAGATGACCTAGTAGAAATCTCAGACCCAGAACGCATTTTTTTCCCCATCATTCTCTCCTCATCTATGTCAGCTCAACCCACATTTCTCATTTTTTGTTTACAATTAAATAGCCAATTTTATATTCTTAGAGATTTAATCCATCTTAAAATTTTGGGAAAGTATGGAAAATATTAGGAGGGAAAATAAAGTGGAATTTTAGTCTCTGGTAATCCAGGTTTGATATTTATTTCCTATATTCTACATATTTTTAAACGGACAATAAAAAAGTAGGTGTGTTCCTTAAAATTTTCAATATGAATTGTTTTTAAAACATGTACATAAACCTGGGCAGCAGTTAATGAATTTAATAAGTACAAAATTGAACTAAAAGTGTTAAGTAGCAAAACAAAGATTAATAATTTTTCAGTATACAAAAATCACTATAAACATAAAGTCAAGTATTAATTTCTAGCTTTTACTTATTTTTATAAATATTGTTCTCAAAGCTTACAGGAAAAAGTAAATGCATGAACTGAAAAATCAAAGAGAACACAAGATTAGTATATACAAAATGCTGGGTAGTCTTACTGATATGCTTACTGATACCTACGCTTACTAGTTTAACATGAAATTAAGTTATGGAAAATTATTAGGTAATAGGAAATTATATCTAGTTGGTTACTATGAGAATAGTAAGGATACCACATAGAGATAGTCATAAGGTTTCTCATAATATCAGCAGATCACTAATTGTTAAAAAATTAACATACTTTATTATAAATATTCTTTTCAAATCAGGCTACTATAAAAAGTAGAGGTTTGTTTAAATACTATATTTAAGGAGATCATCTTCTGTCATTATTAACATATATGGGATACACAAGGTCACCCCTTGGTATCCATAGGATATTGGTTCAAAGAGCCTACGAGTATTAAAATCCATGGGTACTCAAGACCATTATAAAGTAGCATAAGTCACTGCATACAACTTATGCACATGTTTCTGTACATTATGAGTGATCTCTAGATTATTTATCATAAGAGGCAATATAAATGCTACGTGAACACTTTCTTGTACTATTTAGGAAATAACAAAAACATTTTTGTATAGGTTTGGCAAAATTGTAATTTCTTTCTAAATATTTTTTTATCTGTACTTGGTTGAATGAACAGATGTAGAACTCTTGGATATGGAAAACAAACTATTTATATGCTAAAGGCACTTGCTGAGAAGCTGTTTTACAACATAGTATTTTTAGAACACTGCATTTTTATACCCCAAGTTTTCAGTATCTTCTGGACAAAATAATACATTTGTATGTTAGAAATTCATTGAGGGTATTTATTTCTTGCTGAAAAAACACTAGCTACCAGAAATAAACTGAAGAAATCAAGAAAACAATTTCATGTTATTTCTTTGCTTGATGCTGAAGACTAGCCAGTATTTGGTATATGGTAATCTTGTGTTCTACCACTGAACTACACACCTGGCCTGAACATGCTGACTTTTTATATAATAGAAAAAATACTGTTTCAGAATTTAAGATCTCTTTGAGTAGAAAAACTGAAATTAGTATTTACAAACTTTCAATATTTGTGATTATTAAATTAAAATTTTAAATTAGAAATTAAAAACTAAGTATATAACATTTTTAATTACTGGTGTTTACCACGTTCAAATATAAACTTTAACATGTTCCCACCAGTTTGAACCATTAGTAGCACATGGAAGCCTGGCCCACTGAGCAGCTTGTACCACTAGGGGGAGAAATGTGACTAATCACTTTTATTGGCCTCTTTATTAATAAAATAAAATCAGAGTCATTAAACAGTAAGGCATAAAACATAGCCCTGTCATGAATATGTTAAGATTGAATAGACGTGATTTTGAAGAGTTTTTGTTTTCAAATTAAAGTTTGGTAGAAGAGAAAATCTTGAAACATAAACAGTAATTCAAAATCCTACATTCGCCTGTAGTCAATAAAATAATCATTGATTTTCTCTATTTCTATTTGATTTCTTGAGACGGTCTCACTTTGTAGTTCAGGCTGATATTAAGCTCACTGTATCCCAGACTAGCCTCAAAACTAGACAGTCTTCCTGCCTCTTCCTCCTGTGTGCTGGGATTCCAGGCATGCTCCACCAGGCCTGGTGCTTTTCTCTAATTCCTACGATTTAAACTGAGAAAAATTATTCATACTTGTTCAACAGAACACATTCATTGAGAGCTATTATGTGTCTGAATGTGACTGATATAATTCTGATTTGTCTTATATTATTGTTTTGTATGTTAACATCATTTTTGATGATGCTAGAAGACACAGAATAGGTATTCTAGGGGGATGTTCCCCAAAATGTCTTTACTTAAGAAAAGTGTAACAATATACAAAGGAAATTATATTGTTAGTATCAAGCTAGCATACTCTACAAAAACTATTTTTTTTGGAGACAGGTTCTCATTTTGTAGTTCAGGCTGGCCCGGAGCTCACTACGCATCCAGGCTAGCCTAGAACTCTAGGCAATCCTCTTGTCTCTGCCTCCCGAGCACTGGGACGTCAGGCATGAGCCACCATGCTCAGCACTGTGGTATGTGGTTACTGGGGATCGAAATTGGGACCTTGCACTTGCCATGCAGACCCTGGAACCACTGAGCTAAATCCTTTGCCCCTACATATTTTTGAAAAACATGTGTAGTTATTCTCAAGGTAAAATAAGGATCAAATATTTCTTGAGAACATTCTGATGCAATCTTGGTACACAGTCATATTTTCTGACAATCATTTGGGCTACCATATTCTACAACAAAAACTTCACTTATAAAAACTACCTTGTTTTAAAGAATGAGCAAGGAACATAATGCTGTACTGATAGTCCATGCTCGACTCTCTTTCTGGCCTACTAACTTATGCATTCCCACACCTCAGACCTAAACCGCAGATGATGTTAAGTGTGCTTTGGCCAAATAATATACTGTCCATGCCACTGGTTTTGGCTACCATTTAAAAGACAGTATTAATTTTCAGAATTAAAACTTGAATACTAATGCTACTATACTTCATTGGAAGAAAGTAATAATACAAAATTAAGTTATATTCACATTTATTTATCAATAATAATACAGCAATAGATGTATCAATATATCAGTACACACATCACTAGATGTAATAATTTCACTGTTGTAGAGAACCTTATACATTATATATATTTTTAACTCAGTACAAAAATCTTAGATATGCAGTTTGCTGACATTTAATGATCTACTAATTCAGAGCATTTACAACAGCTTTTTCTAAATTTGGGCTACATTAACATTAAAAACAGAAAAATATACCTATTTATACACAGAGGTAGGGCTGTGTGGACCAATATGGCATCAACTAGCCACATCTATTTATAACAACCACTTGAACAGTGAACTGATAGATGCCCTGAGTACAAAATAGCCCAACAAAACAGATATCCTACATGGAACATTTTGTATAAGTTAAAAGAATGCAATGTACGTCACCAGTTATACTGATAATGTACTATAGTGTTATTTACATTAAGCAAAATAATTTATTGAAATTAATTCATTTATTTCTAATCATCTTTAATGTGGCCATTAGAAAATGGGTAATTATATAATCCACAGATTTTTATTTCTACTACACAGTATTTTTCTAAAGTATCAATCTGGAAAACTTATCAGTCATTCTTGTTCACATTAATAACAAGAGTTTTGGTAGTGGTAGTGGTTATCATGTTCACCTGACACATTAATAATGAGAAAATTAATTTGTATTTTTCTGTAGAAATGATTTGAAAGAAGACACTTTAAATATTCTGTAGTCAGGTCTCTTGGATAGTAGAAACATCAGAAGATTTTAAAACATCCTATAATATTCTAAATTTTAAAAAGTGGAATTGCTTTTCTTCTAATTTGATAAATCATTATTGATCCTTTCTAAGCATATATGTTTTTAGGGTCTATAATTTAAATAGGTAGAAAAGTATTACTTTTGTTCCCATAGAAACTACTTTTTCCATAAAAAGTCATGTAGGGCATATATGCTCAACTGACTTTAAGGTCCCAAAATAATTTAATGTGCAAGGAAATGTCCATCTACTGAGGAGTAAATTTGCATCTCTACCTCATATGATATACAAAAATTAACTCAAATTAGATCAAACACTCAAACTTAGAAGTTAATCGTATAAAACTGTTAGATGAAAATTTTGTGGTAATGGTATGAGCATAGACTTACTGATAAGATTCAGAAATAGAATACTAAGAGCAAAGGCAACAAAAAATAAAGAGAAAACCATGGAAATTAAAATTTGTTGTTGCAAAGAATACTCATAAAAAAGTGAAAAGATAGTCCACATAACGGGAGAAAATATTTGTAATCATATATTTGATAAGAGTTTAATTTCCAACTATGTACAGAACACATACAACACAGCAGCAAACAAAAACAAAAATTAAAAATCAATTAAGGACTAGAATAGAAATTGATCAAAAGAAGATATAAAATGGTCAGTGTTCATAGGAAGATGTGTTAAATATCATTAGTTATAGAAGAGATGAAAATAAAAATTAGAACAAGATTCTAGTACATTAGTATGGTTACAGTTAAATTGAAACAAAACAAAAAAATCAAAATAAAAAATATTAGAGAGGATTCAGAGAAAATTAAACACGTACATTCGAGGAATGCAAAATTGTGTAGCCACCATCCAATACATTTTTGATGTTCCTCAAAAAGTTATATATAGGACCGGGGAGTTAGCTCAGTGGTTCCAGTGCCTGTCTTGCAACCGCAAGGACCCGGGTTCGATCCCTGGTAACCACATACCATACTGGCTGTGGAGACTCACACCCAGCAGCAACCAGTACCACATACCACAGTGCCGGGCGTGGTGGCTCACGCCTATAATCCCAGCACTTGGGAGGCAGAGGCAGGAGGATTGCTGTGATGAGTTTAAGGCAGAGCTCAGGGCCAGCCTAAACCACAAAGTGAGACCTTGTCTCAAAAAAAAAAAAGTTATATATAAAATTACCTTATAACTTAGGAAATGCACTCTTATGTATATGCCAACAAAGTTCATAGTAGAATTATTCACAACAGCCAACATGTGGGATCAATCCAACTCCTCATCAAGAAATTACTGGATTAACTAATACAGTACCATACACACAATGGAATATTATTCAACCATAATAGGGAAGGAGGTTCTGATACATGCTACAATATAAATGAACTTGTTAACATAAGCTAAAAATAAAGACAAAGCATGATTCACTTATATGAAATAGAACAGGCAAACTCTAGTGGATTAATTATGGTGAGAAATAATGGAGTATTTATTACATAAATATTATTAGATGTCATTTGACATATTATTAGATGTCATTTGAGTTGCTGAAAATCTTGAGAGGTAAATAATGAGTAGCATTATATTGTGAATGTAGTTGATGTCCCCAAATGGTTAAAACAGCACATTTTTGTTATCTATATTTCATCATAATAAATGCAATGAATCAAATCATTTTGGCAAGTATGTGTTTTATGAATAATTTATTTTCTCAACTAATTATATAGAATTCTTTAAAAAAGGAAATCTTGGGCATGAGGTATATTTTATCAAAAATTATAGTATAATAAAGAATACAATATCTTTAACATATAAGAGCATCCAATTAAAATATAGAAATAAGTACCTACATTTACTGTCCAGAACCAGAGATGTAAGTTTTTTAGTACCATGCAGTATTACTCTGTCATAAAGAAAGATAAACTTAAGACATTTTTAGGTATATAGATGCACTTTCAAACCATACATTTAAGCAAATAATTTGGACACATGTGTATAGATACTGTATTGTTTCTCTAGTGTGAGAAAGTGAAGGATACAAAAGGACCAAAATGTATAATCAATACTGGGAAACAAGAAGAAAGTGTTCAAATGAGAAGAGGAACAAGGAAGAGTGAGGAGGAAGGGAAGAAAGGAAAAAGGAAAACATGAATAAAAGGAAAACACAGAAACAATACTTTTGTAAATAAGGCAGATAAGTGGGGTATAAGGGAAGGGGTTGTGGAAAAAAGAAGATCAAGATCTATTATGTATTGGTATACACTTCCTATTATGAATGTGAACATTATGTATATTTAGAGTATACTAACAAAATTACCAAAAAAGATGTATTACAAATCATCCTTTTGGAGAAAAATAATTAAAGCCTTAAATGAGGTACATCACAAACACTTTTTTAAATTTTGGAGACAGGGTCTCACTTTGTAGTTCGGGCTATCCCTGAGCTCAGCCTGTAACTCACAGCAATCCTCCTGCCTCTGCCTCCTGAGTGCTGGGATGACAGGTGTGAGCCACCAGGCTGGGCACTGTGGTATGCAGCACTGAGTGGTATGTGGGCATGAGTCACCACACTCAGCATTGTTGTACGTGGTTACTGAGGATCGGACCAGGGCCCTTGTGCTTGGAAAACAGGCACTGAAACCAGTGACCTAAATCTCTGGCCCCACAAACACTTTTGTTCGTAAAATATTTGGTTCACAAACAGAAGTGTTTGGCAAAGTTTTGTTTTTCTTTGCAAACTCCTCACTTAATGACAAACATGACCAGGATCATCTTTCCTATACAGAGATAAATAGGATCATTTTCTGAAAGTTGAATAATAAATTAAGTTTGTGAACTGAGGTACCAAAGTATAATACCTGAAACTATGTAACTAGTAGAGAAAAAATACTAGTCGAGGAAAAGCTTCAAGACATTGGAATGGACAAGGCTTTTAGTGTTTGTTTGTTTTTGGACAAGATGCCAAAGACACAGGAAACCAAAACCAAAAAACAGACAATTGTGATCGACTGGGACAAAACATTTGCACAGCAAAAGGATCACCAGAGCGAAGAAACAACTTTCAGAATGTAACAAAAACTTATGACATTTCTTAGAAGACGTAGAAACAGAAAACAAGTATAAGAAAATATGCTCAGAGCATCACTAATTATGAGGAAAATACAAATAAAACCATAATGTAATATTACTTCAATGAGGTAAGAATAGTCATCATCAAAAAAGATAAAGGATAAGTTCAGATGAGGGTGTGGAGAAATGTAATTTTTACACACTGTTGGAGGGAATGTAAAGCATTATGGCTATGATGGAAAATAATACAAAGATCATTCAAAAGAATTAAACATGGAATTACTACATAATCACAATCCTACTTCTAGGCACAAATCAAAAGGAATGAAATTAGTATGTTGAGCAGAAACCAGCACTCATGTTTACTGCAGCAACATCCACAATTTTCAAGAAATAGGAACAACCTAAGTATTTAGT
Organism: Petromus typicus; assembly: GCA_004026965.1. Lineage (NCBI taxonomy): Eukaryota > Metazoa > Chordata > Mammalia > Rodentia > Petromuridae > Petromus > Petromus typicus. Next base: position 78,205 of record PVIR01002599.1, read on the forward strand.
AGGTGATAAGTAGATTAAAAAATGTGCTGGATGTACAAAAGTAGAATATTACTTGCCACAAAAGGAATGCAATCATGTTATTTATGACAACATAGATAGAAATGAGGAAATAAGGTAAAAAAGGGAATTACCAAATGTAGAATTTATAGTCATTAATTCTAATGGGACTTAAGATGACAATAATGTGCTGTAAGTTTCAAAATCTATAAAAGTGATATTCAAAGTCTTTAAAATAGGGAAATGAAAAATATTTGAGGGAACAATAATTTGAACATATTATTATGTAACTGAAATATTACAAGGTCATTAATATGTATTTTATGTTTTTACTTATTAGTGAAAATAAACTTAAATGAAAAATTTATTGTACCTTCTAACTTCTCTACTAGGATAATTAAAACAAATAAATATTAAAAGGCATAAAAAGATCACAAGTTATTTGATAGTATAGTCTTTAAACTTTTGATTGAATTTCATCCAGTAACATCCATGTAACATTCAATGTTACTTGTAATTGAGATAAAACAGACAAGCTGTTCTGTAGATATTAAGATACATAACATGTACACTTGCTGATTATCTCCTATTGATATTCTTTTTCTTTCATATTATCTTGTTTCTTTTTATATAGTTTTCTTCACATTCTCTAATGCTTTACCATTTTTACTATACGCCTCAGTTCGCCGTGTTTTCAGATTTTATCTATACTTATGACATATTAAAGCCATTATGCCAAAAAGAGTGGTATGACATAGGAACAACAACCACAACAAAACCTTAAAAGCCCAATTTGCTCTTTTAACTGGAAATGACATTAGACCACAGAAAAGACTTGGGGTCAGTCACTATGCAGAGAAAAGGACAAGGATTTCTGAGGAAAGCAACATCAGCTTTAGTCCTGAAAAGAGGCTGAACCTGTAAAGGCAAATGACCAGAAACTCTCCGATGTTTTTAAAACTGAGAAATTTCTTTTTATTCTCTATGCTATGTAGTTATAATACTATGACATTTTATAGAAAAAACTTCAAGAAAAAAATTATACAGCGTATGTCCTGAAATATGTGTTATACCCTGTAACACAGGTATATTTATTAGCTGCTGAATCTCTGATATGCTGCAAATGAAGATGGAAATGAGTTTGAGCAGACAGACCTTTCTCTGTGGACCTCTGCCGACCCTGCTCCTGCAGCCCAGATCTCTTCCCTGTAGATGCTACGTACAAAAGGAAGCCTGCTAGCTCTGGGATCTGTCTTCAGTCTGTCTCAATCTTGTTGGTTTATAGGATCAATTTTCTGAAGCACATATAGCTAGTATTTCATTACATTCAGTGAAAAACACTGCACCATACTTTTGTATTGTTCCTCACTGATTCCATATTAGCCACATAACTTTCAAGTTTTTTTTGAAAACCCTAAACTCCTTCAGAAATGACAAATGTAGTAACTACCATAAAGATTTTTTTAAAAAAAGAGATAGTTGCTGAATAATTAACTATTGAGTTAAGTATTATGTAGTTGGATAATCTTGAGAATACAATGATAATGAAAATTTTGTGATATTTCAAAAGACCCTGAAAATAGCTTGTAGCCTATCTCTGGCTTCTTACACTTAATACTATTATCATACATAACCAAATCTTTGAAACAGTCAGTACTTATCAATGAATGTTATTTAGTAGGCCCGTGTAGTTACCACATATATATTTACATCTTACTTTTATTACGTTGAGAAGAAAAAATATATCTTTTTGCATTGCACCATCTGACTTAACTGTATTAATTTGGAAAAAATGAAAAAAATTATATGTTCAAAAGCCAAATCATTTGAAAAAGGAGACTGCGTGTTCTTCAGTTGTGGTTCTTTTGTAAGTGTTGTCTTTAGAAGTCCTGAGTTATGCCTTGATCACATCAGTGAAATCACAAAAATCTTTTTAAGTATATGAAGTATTTCAAAAGGAATAAAGTCAAACAAAACCACAAAATAATTCACAATAATAACTTCAAGCACCGACCCTAAACTAAGATTTTTATGTTACTTATACATTTCTAGTTTTTAATGATGATAAAAATGATTTATTAAGCATGTGTTTGCTTACTCATTGCTTCAAGCCACAAAGCACTTAGATACTGAGAGTCTTTCTCAATTTATAAAACATTTTCTATTGACAGAGAAGGCAGAGAAAAAATACATCTGACATCTGCTCAGCTTTACTTAGGAACTCAAAGAAATCCTACGGGATAACAACACTCCATTTTTCCCTACAGTATCTCTCATAGAGACTTCCTAGGAAAAAACAATCTGGAAATAATTAGAAGCTATTATAGTATTTAAAAAAGTTTACTTGTAAACTAAGTCTGCTATTCTTCAAAGAATATAACATGCTAAGTATAATATAATAAAAAATAAAAACAGGGACATAAAATAGAAAGCACCTCAACCACAGCTCACTGGAAAACCTAAAGCAAAGCTATGACAAAAAACAGTATGACTGTGATAGACTGAGGGACCCACTAGAAACATGGTTTCTGAGTTGTTCGTACTTGATTTTGTCAAAAACAACATACATCAAGTATTTTAGTGCAGTTCATTTTACTTCAAAAGGATAGAGACATTTTTAAAATGCTAATAATTACATTTTTAATAAATATTAAAAATGAAGAATAAAGATAATTTTAAATTTTGTCTTTGTGTCATGAGATTTAGATGGATTAATTAACCAGAATACATTAAAACTTGTTGTTAACCCTTGTAAAAGAATAAATAAATCATAATGATAATATTAATATCTTCTTTAAACTAAAAATACATTTCTACAGAGATGTACAATTCCATAGGGTGGGGTGGGGGATATATTCTTTAGAGTTTAATAGCCTGCCCATATGAACTGAATTATCCTTACATGTACCTTCAGAAACTTGTAATATGATCTCATGTAAATTTAGACCATATTTTGGCCACAAACTATTGGCAAAAGTAATTTTGCTCAGGAGCTCAGATAAGAAGGAAAGAAAACCTAAAATCCTTAATAATTTCATGGTTAACATGAAATTTCCAAAATGAAAATGAAGAACATAAAAAAAGCATTTAATGGGTGTAACAAAAAACAAAATGTGGTAAAAAAGAAGCATTTTTCTTTTCTTTTTCAATTTTTAGCTTCTTATTTGCTCCAACAAAATTCGATCTTACAAAGGCTTACCAAAATTTGGTGGAAAAACATAATTTGAGCAAACAGACTGTGAATTCTATTTCTATTAAAAAGTCATTTTAAGCAAAAATTAAATCATAGTACAGGTAATGTCTTATTTGTACTTGTCATGGTGGAAAAAAAATATAGACAGCACCAAAATAGTTATCATATGTAATTATTTTTATTAGTCACTAGTTAGTATTATTATTAGTTATTACTATGCATCTCAACCTTATATGGAACTATCAATACTTTCAAAGGGATGATTGGAAAATACTGTAGAGAGTGCCTTGGTCTACATCTTTAAAGATTCATCAGGATTGACTTCTGCCTTGGCAGGAAGACAGCTACAGACTGCGCTAATTCTACAGGGATCAGCTCTACCGTAGAAGGGATGCATTAAGGCCTGCAGAAAGGAGAGCTGCTTCTGAGAAGGCTGTGCCTAGCAATCTGCGTAGCATCATTTATTGTATTTATTCCCTATCTGAGGTCTGTTACTGTTATGTTTGATTTGAAAAGAGGTGAAAATTGAACGTAAAGTATTGTGCATTTGAATAGTTGAGAAAAATGATAGTCATTGTATATTTGAACATATGTCTAGTATTGTGTCCTTACAATTCAGGTTTTAAACATGCAAGGAGCAAGTAATTATGATGGTTTTATAAAGTAAATTTTAGGGTAGAACAGTTAACTTTTCCCAATCAAACTGGATTTAAAGAAATCACTCATTTGTTTGGTTAAAAATGCTTAACGGAAAGCAGTATTTCAGATTTACAGAAAATTAACAAAACAATGGCAGCTATTTTTTCACCTTTTAAAATCACTAAAATGAGGAGTATTTAATCAAGGATACTATTAAAAATATATAAAATTTTTATTACATAATATACTGACTTATTTTAAAAACTCAATTTAAAAGTCAAAGTGAGAGTCAGGTTTATAATATTGTTTTACAGAAACACTGAAAGTGCACTGCACAGAGAGCTTAAATTTCTCACTCTTCCTTTCAATCAATATCTGAGGCAAAGTTTCATCTCTAGGGCCCTTAATGGCAGGAATTCCTGGAGCCAGCAAATGAGTAATGTTAAACCTATGATTAGATGATGAGGCCATCAAAGACACTAGATCCTAATGCTACATTCCTCTTTATTTCTCTGAACTGCAATCAAACCCAGGGCTAAAGAAGAATGAGTTCTATGCCATTTCTTTCTAAAAACCTTTAGGCAAAAAAGTCGATCTTTGTAAACATAAGAGGTCCAGATAGATCTCTCAGAATGTCCCTCGAACTCAAGACTTCATCATTAAGTGTCAAATTTTTAAGTTTTCAAATGCTTTATGATGAATTTTTGCCAGAGATGTTCCTGTCATTAATTTCTCCCATATTAATATTCTGCTTGGCTAAAAAGATGGAACTGGATCTAGTAAACCTGAACACTGGAAATCAAAAGGTAAGTTTTGTTTATTTTGTATTTGGTGATTTTTACAGGAGCAGTTGAGGCCACACTGTTCTTTATTTGGGAGTTCATTGTGGTTTTAGGCAGATCTCAGGCCAGTCACTAGAAATGGTTCAGATGTATTATTGTTTCTATTGAGGAAACTAAGGATGACTATAACAATTACCTTTTTCATGATTTCAATATTTATATAACTGGGAGCATTAGGATCCTTGATATACCTGGTGAAAGACCACTAAGTTTCTATTTTAGTTATCAGAAATACTATAGTGCAGTGATGGCGAATCTATGGCAATCATGTTGTTTTACTTTTAAGACAAAAGATGTTAATGTGTGTTTTTCTAAACTAAAACCCTGTTCAAGTTTAATTGCACTTTGCAATAAATAAGTAGGTTTGAGGGTGCAGTTTGGGTATTCATCTCTAAAACGTTCGCCATCACTGCTATAGTGTGTACTCTTTATTCAATTCCTTACAGTAAAAAACAAACGTCCAACAACTATACTTGTCTTTAATTCTAGTTATTAAACAATAGCATTAAGTAAATTGTTAGGATTTACTGACATAGACAAATTACAAAATAAGAAAGGGAAGACTACATATTAAAGACCATTAATGAGCTCTATGTTTATTTAGCTATTTAGTGAAAAAATTAGTTTTTAAAATTCTAATTTAGTAGAGAAGACATGGTGTAATAATGTTTCCAGTTTTAAAAGATGAGATTTAAGGAAGACAGTGAAAGATGCAACAAATATGCAAACACACACATACACACTGTAGATAAAACAATAGGAAACAATGAACGGAGAGGGAAAATGCAAGATACTAAAACAACTGAAGGAAATAGATGGAGAATAATACAATATTTAAATGGTAATAAAGTATAAACAATTTATTCAGTGATATCAATGGAAGTATAAAAGGTTATACATATATATGAATCTGTACATTCATTTTATTAATCACAAAAAAATCCTCTTATTGCCAACTATAATCAAGAAAATGAGATTTATACCTGAGAGCAAAGCAGCATAACAAGCTCGACCACAGATGTGCTGGACTTCATACAGACAAGTCCTGAAACAGAGAAAGGTTAAAATAAATGGAGTTACAAGTGCAGAAATCACCATTCCAAGGTCACTGTGTGGTTATAAGTTATGTAAAACTAGGCTTAAAATGAAAGTCCTAAAATAAAGTAAATGGGTACACTCACTAACATACTTTAAAATTTATTTTAATGTCTTCTGATTAATCTAGAAGATGTGAAAGTGCTGACTTCATGTTTCAGTTATTATTTGATCAAGGCATTTTTAAATATTTAAACAAGGTGAAGGATGATTATTATTGATGAGCCAGTCAGAGCTGCTTTTACTCGAAATTGTCATTGCAACTCTGCCTTAATTTCTTTCGTAAAGACCAATTTAAAATAATTTACAAATAAGTAAGTTCTACAGCTTTAAAAATGCTTCCTGTTAGAACACACACCAGAAAAACTGAAGTAATGTGTATGGAATAATCATAATTACTCATTGATCACTTACTATCCGCTCTGCACTGGGTCAAGTGCTATATGTACATAGGCTTACTACTATTCCTGATTTTAACTGTAAGAGAATACTGTGTCAACAGTTTAAACATTATTCATCAACCCTGTTTCCAATTAAAAGAATGACTGCTATATAGCATTATACAATAAGAAAGCAGAACATAATTGCTAATTTTTTTTTAAATGTCAAAATACAGGAAGATGTAATCAAGGATTATAAAAATCCCTAGATGAATATATCAATCAGGATGTTTGTTAATTTAAAATATACTTCTAAAGATTTTGCATTCCTTTTTACCTTAAAAATATTTAAAATAAAGATTTTTAAAATAAGAACAAATGTAATCAATAAGATTATCAGTAAAAAATGCCATAGTTTAACATTAATTTTCATTAAGTAGAAAGTTACAATGAAAATTTTTTTCTTAAGATGATTTGATAAAGACTCTCAAACGCCTTGTAGACACTAGCATGTATATTTATTGTAGGTGGAAGACAAATTCCCTTTTGTGTCTATTTTGCTAAAGACCCAATCCTAACTGTACAGACAGAACAAGCTGTAAAAAGGCACTGGTATTCCATCTTATCAGATCTCTGGGTAGACAGTTAACTAATGAAATAAGAGGCAGATGTGAAAAGCTCATTTAAGAGACAACTGGTGTAATTGATCAGCAGTCCTCATGCTCAGGAGCTAGAAAGTCAGAAAGATTAATGGAACATTTATCACCTGTTGACCACTCAACTATTTGAAAACCATAAGTAAAAAGCCACTGCCGTGGCCATAATGAAGACATGCATGTGTATCAACATAGACAAGAGGCCTTTGATCTGAAGAGCTATCCACCATATATTCTGCATATTAATTTTTAATACATAGTATATTGAAGTAAAATTAGAAAAAGCAATTATGTTCATTTCTTGCATTAATTTTTTAAAACATAAACCTAAACTTCCCATTTTAAGGGCTCTGTAGAGGAACATTCATATTTTCTAGAAATATCACCATTTATTCATAAGCAAAATGTAAACAAGCGATTCATGAATCCTTTTTTCCAAAGGAATGACAATCAACTGATATGACAGTAAAAACTGCAATTCATAAATATTATTTATCCTAAGTCTTTTCTAAAACACTATTGTGATTTCAATTCCATAGAATGTCACACCTTTACTAAGGTAAATTAGCTTTGAATAAACTATGGATACTCCTCAAAAGAAAAAGGCTAACTTTGACAAAAACAACACAAACAAGCAATTTTGGAAGACTTATCTACCTTCAAAATTTAAATAGTATCTTTGAATCTATTTTCTTATGTGTTAACAAGAATGTTATCAAAACAAGTAGGTGAAGGTCAAAGTTCTCCTACAGCTTGGAAAGACAAATATTGTATGATATTATTTTGTTCTGGTAATAAAAAATATGTTTTTGAAATTTTAGATATAAGTAAAAAACAGGATTGGAATAACTATCATAAGCTCAAGAAAGACAATTTATTTACTAATGTTAACAATATACACATACATAAATACTTTATAAATGTACATCCCAAGGTTAGCTCATCTTTTTAGCATCTGGCAAGAAATTTACAATCTGATTCATTAAATATGGTCTCAAAGGGTGAACTATAATGTTGGAACTTAAAAATGTATATTAAAAACAAGAGGTTTATTATTAACTCTTTTAAAATAATTGTATGTTGTAATTCAAATATCTAAATTTTACATGATTTATAATTACAAATCACTTTTATATATTCTATCTTATTTAGTCTCTTTTATAATTCTGAACTAGTTATATTTTAGTTGACAGAAAATATGAAAGTCAGTGAATAACACAAAGTGTTTAATTCAGTAGCTGGTAAAATTGAGATGTCATATAATTAGAAATCTCATTTTATATTCAGTATAGAGATATACTGAATATATGTGTCTGAATATGAAAATTATGGCAGATTATAAGAAAGGTTGGGATAATTCTAACAGGTGACACAGACAGCTTTCTTGGTGACAGCATCAATGTGTTTTTATCAAGCATGGAGAAAAATAATAGCTTAAGCAAAAAGTACATAGAAAGCAGGGAACAAAAAGAAAACTGAAAATATTTTATAGCTTGGGCAATAGATGAAAAGATTAGAAAGGAATTTGACAAAGGAATTTAAGGGCTGGGTAAAATACCAAAGAAATAAAAAGATGGAAAGAAAATATAAATGGTTTTGAGAGTTAAGAGGAAGATGTTAAAACAAATTATAAAATGAAGGACATGATACTAAGGACAGATTGCACCACTCAGACTCCTGGATGATACTCCAGGCTTCTGAGCTCACAAATGAAGCCAAAGAAATTTTGCATACCTGCCTCCCAGCAAGACTCCTGTTAAGATTCTGGGCCCACTGGTGAAAAAACAAGAGGGTTCCAGGCAATGTATGTATGTGTGAAGGACCAAGCAATAGGAGGCTTGTAAATAGAAGATATTCTAATAGTGTGAATCTGTTCACTAAGAGCTTTTAACTATATTAGGAACTATATTATTGGTAGAGGAAATCAGGTAAATAAGAGGCTAAGATAAAAGCACTTAATAACATTAATTTCACAACAAATTTAAGGTGGTCATGGTCCAGATTCAGAGAGCAAACAAGAAGGATACTCTTCAGTAAACAGTAACTTAAAAAATTGGCAGTTTTGGTTTAACACTTAATAGGAGCAAGAAATCATCTTTTACTTTGAGAATTTAACTTTTCCCTCTTATAAAAACAAAGCAATACAAAAAAATAAAGCCCTGGGGCTGGGGATTTAGTTCAGCCTTGCAAGCGCCAGATCCCGAGTTGGATCTGGGTAACCATACATCACAATGCCAGGCATGGTGGCTCACGCCTGTAATCCTGGAACTTGGAAAGCAGAGGCAGGAGGACTGCTGTGAGTCCGAGGCTTGCCTGGGCTACATAGTGAGCTCCTCAGGGCCAGCCTGAACTCTGCAACAAAGGGGACCTAAGTCAGATTAGAAACCAAGAGAGTAAGTGTCAAGTTAGAAGTATGCCTATGTATCTTTTTTTTTTTTTTTTAACTGAAATCTTTACTGGTACATTACATATACACATCATGATTGCACTCCACAGTGAGTATTTGTACTAGTATATGACACAACTTAAATCTCATTTTTCCCATTCCCTTACCCATCCTACCACCCTGCCTATATACATAAACTTTGTTTCCTTTCTTTTTTGTTATAATCTCATTGTTTTTCCCCCTTCACCCTATTTCACTTTGAGTATTTTCTATTTCACAATATATAACATACAATTCTAGAACTCATTTACATCTTTATTTCCTCATACCAGAGAAAAGATGCGATATTTACATATCTGTGACCTATTTACTTCACTTATGAGGATATCCTCAAGGTATGTCCATTTAAGTATAAATGGTTCAAACTTATCTTTTATCAACACAATCACTACAAAAAGGTACAGGGCTGCTGTTTTAATAAACAGTGGTCAGATTCTTAGTAAATCTGTGGGCCTGACTTATATGTATTAGCTGAATTTGATGATGTGAAAATATTGTGGAGAAATGCCATCTCTACCCAAATATTCCTCATGGTAGGAGGTAAAGGCTATTCAGCATCATAAGGACAAGTAACAAATCAAACTCTTGTTTGGGATGTATGTTTCAAGATGTGCCAATGATTTCTTTTTCCAAGAGAGGAGATTGGCAGACATTCATGAAGGAAGGGTGATGAATATGTTCACAAATATTTGATGAACAAATCTAGAAACTATCATTCACTATTATGTCTGAGAGAGAAACAAAATCTAAGATTTTGAGGAAAAATATGAGTATTTTAAGAATAGCCCAACTTATCAAAAAATATTTTGAATGTAATGTACAATGTGCCAAACACCATCACAGGTATTAAATTTAAAAAGTGAAGAAAGTGGAACAAACTATGGAAACAAATAAGGATGATACAGACTCTTCATAGAGAATACAAAATATAGGGGTGCAAAAATGCAAGTAAGTAACTCTGATTAGGGTCATTTATGGGGAGTGATATCTAATTTGGATGATGTTGAGTCTATAAAGGCAGAAAAGGGGGAAGGAAATGTTTGAGGCCTACAGAAGTATAAGTTAGAAAACTGGGAGGTGGAAAATGTTGCTGTGAAGTGGGAAGAATGGGCTTCCTGTGCCTTAGTTTCAGAGGTATACAGCGGGTAATCCCTTTAAATTCTCTCTTCTCTACTTTCCACATGACGCAATGATGCATTCTAAAACAGCCCATCACTATAAAAGGTATCTTTAGGCCTCTTGCAGTTTATGTAATTCTCAGCACAATAGCCATTTTCCTCATTTAAATTTTTTTTTTTCTCTGAAACATGTTCTTTCTTCTCGTACTTTACTAGTACGGTAGGCTTCTCTCTGTAAAAACTACTGCAATGCTAACATTTTAGTCATCTCAGATTAGTAAGGTGTAATCCTCAAATATCAATGAAGTAAGCAATTAGTGAAGCTCTCAAATTTAAAATCATGAAAACCCAAACCAAAAGAACAACAATAAAAATATTACAATAACTTTTGGGGTAACAATGATGATATTTTCACTACTGTTGTTACAAAAAATTGTAATATGTGTAGAAGTAGTAGTTCCTATTAGGACTGAACATTGTAACGTTTGTCAATATATTCCTTCAGATTTTAATTTAAATCCATTATAACTGGAGTCTATTAAAACAGTAATCTAAAATAGTATTAAATTCATGAATTAAGAAAAAGATCACTTAAATGCAACTAAGCTATTACAACTTACTCTCAGACCAAAGACTATCAAATTTAACTAGAAAAACACCTCCCTACTATAAAGACAGTAAGTTCATCCATTTACTAATTTCTTACATTCTCTAAGATCTTACTTTATACTAAACTTATCAGTCTTACTGGTTTTAAACTGGTCTCTAACTATAAAATATTTATCAAGAATCAGCCTTTATTTTTGATTTTGTTTTCTAAATGATAGATGGTAAATATTTTAGATTTTGTGGCCATAAGCCTCTTTCTTACAACACAACCACTCTGCCAACGTAGTATAAAAATAACCACAAATAATACATAAAATGGGTAGGAGTATAGGGGCCGGGGAGTTAGCTCAGTGGTTCCGGCGCCTGTCTTGCAAGCCTAAGGGCCTGGGTTTGATTCCCCGGTAACCACATACCATGCATGGAGACTCACGCCCAGCAGCAACCAGTACCACATACCACAGTGCCGGGCGTGGTAGCTCACGCCTGTAATCCCAGCACTTGGGAGGCAGAGGCAGGAGGATTGCTGTGATGTGAGTTGGAGGCTGAGCTCAGGGCCAGCCTGAACCACAAAGTGAAACCCTGTCTTAAAAAACCTAAAAAAAAAAAAAAAAAATGTGTAGGAGTACATTCCAATGAAACTTATTTATCCCATGGGATATGTGTGTCAGATACATGCATAGATATAACTTACATATATACATTTGTAAATGTATATAACTTATATACACAGCATCATGTTTTCAACTGCAGAGGCAATCATTTTAGACTGTATGCCCATTAAATTTTAAAAGTCTAAAATTAAAAAAGAAAACTTGAACAATGAAAGCTTTAGACTCTCACAAACTCAGTTATTAGAAAAATTATGCCAGAATATGATGCTGTTCAGTCTCATCCCATTAAGTGGGGATATTCATATGTCACCTGCAAACTTGTCCACTGTTCAAGAAACTTTCCTGTAATTCCCTGAAGATGCTATGAAACAGAAAAATGTATATGTATTAACTTTCTTAGTTCTCAAAATATATGAATTAGAAAAGGCACTTACCTTTAACATTTTGAGTATGAGATTTTAGACATTTATTAATACAAATATGATTTGGCCTTTTAATTATAATTAATTAATGTATGATCTTTTATGAAATATTTTCAAAGATTCATAAAAATTAATATTAATTTAAAAGTGATTTCAAAGTAACTTGATATTGCATGTCTCCCTTGGTGAAATTCCACACGTTCATAGAAAGCAAAAATCCACCTCCAAATGTGAATGGTTAACTAAACGGTTTTAAACTATAAATTGAAAATGTTTAGATCACCCCCAAAATGAAGTGAACTCTGAATTCTAGTTATATAATACACAAGTTATCATGTTAACTGGTGTACTATAAATGTTTTGTTATGTTTTATTATAGCATAGAAATCTTGTGCATTATTTGCAGTGTCAATTTTAAAGCCCATAAGGCTTACTTATAATTCTACAGAATGACAGACAGCAGTAAAAAAGGAATATATGGTGAATAAATAAATTGTGGTAATGATCTGGCTGTAGTAAGAACCAAGCCAAAGGAACTATTTTAATGCCTTAGTACTGTTATTATTATTATTTGTTAACTGTAATGTATTACTCCATTTACTTTTTAATTGCTTATGATTTAGAAATCATGTTTGTGCAATCCCATCAAAAATGTCATCATATCAGGAAAAATAGTTGGCAAATTCTTAATGTCATTCTTAATGTTTAAGTAGAATTTTTTACTTCTACTTGGATATTCCATTGATATACTATCCTTTATTTATACATATTAAAATGGATTGAAATTTCTAAAGTACTTGGTCTTAATCAAGTTTGAGTTTACCTTTTTTGAACAATTTTCATTTAATTACATAGAGAAATATTAAGCTGCTCCTACAGGCTTTGCACTAAGAATCCAAGAGAAAACCAGACCAAAATCAGAGCCTTTGATTTGAAGCAGCTAACAGCTGAGCTACAGAGATAAAGCTCACACATATATGTTGATGGAAGACTGTAAGAGTATTGATTGTATTGAAGAAAGAATCACAACACAAGACCATGGTTTCTCCCCCCAAAACACTACTTTTGAGGTCTGTGTGAGATACTTTCATGTGTAATCTTAGACTGGAGATTTAAGCTACAAGGTTGATTGATCTGAGAGGTCCGCCATCATCTCGACATCCTGATTTAATCCAGCAGCAATGAGCAGAATCATATAAGAAAAGCATGAGACATTTCACCATCATAAATCACCCTGCCTTGAAGTTCTCTTTGGGTTAAGTTTAATTATAAACCCAACTGTTATTCCTCTATCACGCTTCTGTACCAACTTTCTTTTCTTTTCCCTGAGCTCTTTCAAATTTCAAAAGCTTCAATTAAATTGTAAACAACCTACCTATGACTGGTTAAAGTTTGACACTGCACAAAAGAGATCCCAGTCCAAAATCATCATCAAGGTTGATGTTTTAATCACATACAGTATTAAAGGAAACACTAACAGGATGAGAATACACACCAAATTAAACTCTTATAATTAAGCAACATAGTTATATTTAAATTAAACTAACTATAATGCCTTCCTATTAAAAATAACTCATTCTATAAAATATGGAATTATCCTGCATAAGTGTACAATGTATACAAAATTCCATAATACCTAAATTCTAAGTTTTCAAATAAATATACTTAACAATTTAAGTTGTCATATTTAAACAAATTTAAAGTTAAAATGTAGTTAATATACACATTTCAACTGTAATTCTGGTATTTGATGTGTTTTTTCTTTTAAATATTTAATATACTATATAAAATGCAAATAGGTACATGTCACTTTCCTTTTTATCAACTATATTCATACAGTCAAACAGAAAAGCCAATAAAATAGTAAAAGAAAATTATTTGATAATAATTGGAATTAAAAAGCTAAAGAAAAAATGCTTTAAGGTTAGAATAGAGCTCAACCAGGTGAACTGACTCATTTATTTTCAAGAACATAAGAATGTTATCTAATAATTACAGTAATTACAGGCTTAAATTGTTTAAGTTCCCCAGAAAACAAACTAGACATTTACAAAGCTCATAATATCTATTCAAGGCAGTTAACCAAACCAAATGATCCAAGCTGAGTATCTGTAGAGAATCTTCCCAGTTAAGGCAAAATACCACATTGCAGAATACAAATCCCATTTAATTAATTCTAGGGCCTGAAAGAGGTTCTTGGAAGCTTCTTGAGTTTCATAACACTGAAAATATTTTCAAAAGTCATAGAATTATAAACATAAACTGCACCCAAGAATTACCACACCTGAATAGCATGTTATAAATAATATACACAAAAATAAAGATCATTGAATTTACAAAACTATTTGCATAATCAGAAAATCCACATCACATCCAGCCATGATTCAAGGTGAATTTATGTTACATATTTGAAAACTGTCCAACAATGCACAAGAAAGAATGAGCACACGCCTGTAATTTCAGCTACTTAAAGCTGACACAGGCAAACTAAAAGTCTGAAGCCAACATGGGCAACATAGTGAGAGCATGTCTCAAAATAAAACTGCAAAAAGGAGGTAGGATACAGATTAACTCAGTGCTCTCTGCTTTCAATCCCCAGTAGAAAAAAAAAATGCAGTATGTGAGTTGCTTTGGAATAAAAACAAAAAAAGGAATAAAAAAAAAAAACCCTTCTTGCTAACAATATAAAAGTGACACTCCTTTAATTTTCCTTACAATGAGTTATAGGTATTTAATAAATGTTATCTTTTGAAATTACATGTTACGAAATCTATTAAGAGCACCAGATAGTTGCTATAAAGATTAACAAAAAAGGAGCATCTAGTTATTTTCAGGAAGCAAAAGCATTCAGTGATTCAGTCCTAAAAATATCTGTGCATGTGCACTGTACACCGGTGCACAGAGATGAGACAGATACGCTGCACAAGCTAGAGGCGTCTCAATTCTATTGGAGGATCACAGCAAGTATCAGTTTTAAGTGAGGAAACCAAGAATTACTTTAGAGCCACATTCACACATAGAGATGAATGATGTCATTACAGTAACTCCTACACTGATTCTAAGAAAATGGTGGAATTAAGAAGTACTAACTTAAAATATTTAACTAAAAATGTATACTTATTAATTTCAAATGAAAAATTGACCTAGGAATCGTTCTGTGATAAGCAAGCAAGCATTATATGACTGAACTTATAAAATAATATCTTAGAATTAATCTAAACATCTTGTTTTCCTGAGAGTATAACTAGCCTCAGGAATCATCTTGATAACAAAAACATAAAAATACCAATTTCATATGATAGTTATCACTTGAATACTTCACTGTTTTGCATTTATCTCTGTAATATTTCTCATTAGTTTGAAAGTTAAAACACTAATGACAAGAATATCTTTAGTTGGACTTAGTGTAATCAGAACAATTATATGGAGTACACAGAGCACAATAGGCTAGGTATATTAATAACATCATGTATGACAGATTGCAGTTTTATATGGAAGAGAAAGAGAAAATAATCAAACAGAAGATATTACAAATCTAAATTGTAGCTTTCAAAGAAACTGTTTCTCAGAACTGAGTTTGTTTATTTTACATTGGATAGTAATCAAAATAGATTAAAAACATAAAACAGAAAGGGAAGGATAATGTCTATGTAAAAACTGAAAATTAAGCTACATGGAAAAATAGCGTATTTTGGGAAAATGATTGGTTCTCTGAAAAAAGTTCAGAGCTCTAAATACATATTGTTAGAGATGAAAGGCAAAATAATGTTAAATGACAAACATTTCATCATATATGAAAAACATCCACAATCTTGATTTGCATTACGCTGTTAGTGTGAAACATTATATTTGTACAGCATATTTTCAGAGGGATCTGAATGAAATGGAATTCATTTTCATGTAGGGGAAAATTCACCTATAGGAGAAGCTCAGAATGATACAAGCCTAGAAAACATCAGCAACCAAGAAACTCATTCTATACATCTGGACCTTTCTAAGGAGTTACTGCAGAAAGCGAAAAGATTAACTGGAATTTGATTAAGTAAATAAAATGGAAAAAATTTTTTTCTTTAAATCTAGAAAGATTCTTAATCATAAGAGCCATAAGGCAATAAAATTATGTTCCTAGATATATTCAAACAGAAAGTTACTGAGTGTTCTTTCATATGTATCTCCTTAACTCTCTATCATCTATCTATGCCTCCGGGTCTGAATGCCAACAAGAACAATTCACACACAATAATATTTTACAGTTTTGTAAAAAAACACCTCCAAATATGGAAAACATACTTTCTCCTGTATTTGTGTAATGTTTAATATTTTTTACTTCTCATTCTCAACATTTCATAATCTAAAATTTTTATAAAGAGAGTACTATTTTAAAATATGGTGTACTGGCGGCCAGAAGGAAGAAGATGGCGGTCGAGTCGCGCGTTACCCAGGAGGAAATTAAGAAGGAGCCCGAGAAGACAATCGACTGCGAGAAGACATGTCCGCGGCTGCTGCGGGTCTTCACTACCAACAATGGCCGCCACCACCGCATGGACGAGTTCTCCCGCGGCAACGTCCCGTCCAGCGAGCTGCAGATCTATACTTGGATGGATGCAACCTTGAAAGAACTAACTAGTTTAGTAAAAGAAGTCTACCCAGAAGCTAGAAAGAAGGGTACACACTTCAATTTCGCAATTGTTTTTATGGACCTTAAAAGACCTGGCTATCGAGTTAAGGAGATTGGCAGCACCATGTCTGGGACGGATGATTCCATGACTCTGCAGTCACAGAAGTTCCAAATAGGCAATTACCTGGACATTGCAATTATCCCTCCAAATCGGGCACCACCTCCTTCAGGGCGTATGAGGCCATATTAATTTTATTTACCCTCTCTGAAATTTATTTTTCATCCAGCTATGTAAAATAAACTACATTTTCTTTCTCCCTTAAAAAAATATGGTGTACTGAATTAAGCTGCACTAGAACTTTCTACAACTAACTGGTGTTCTTAACTTTTGGAGCTGAGTTTCTCATAAACATGACAAAGTCAAACTGCACACACACACAGACACACACACACACACACACACAGACACACACACACATACACACACAATGACTTGCACACACCCTTTAACAAACAAATTCCAAATAATTTTTAAGAATTAAAAAAATTTCATTATGTATTAAAGTCAACTTGACATGGATGTGATGTGCGTTATGGAAAGAAAGGGGTAGATAGAGAAGTGGATAACCATCCAGGTGCAAGTCTTAGATACTGTCCATGTGTGCGTCCTCAGGCTTCATTAGCAAGAGTACATCCTTGATGGTTTATTTGTGATCCAGGCTCCACCCAAGTTACATCAACTCATCTAATTAAGGAGCATTTACAATGTGGAAAGTTGTGTTCTGATGCCGGAGGAAGGCAGATGTGAGACTGAGGCCCTACGGTGGCATGCACTGGGCCTGACCTCGCAGTCTGGAAGTAGAGAGAAAGGAACAGCAGGGCTGGAGGCCCAGATGAAGGGGCAGGGAAAGGCACACTTGCTCGCACACATCCGTGCTGTGGTAATGACGTACCAAACTTAATTTGGACATTACAGCACACGGACACTCATGTCATTTTTATATACTTCTAAGTAGAAAACTGTCTGTCTTTTTTTTTTTTTTTTTAGGTTTTTTGAGACAGGGTCTCGCTTTGTGGCTCAGGCTGGCCCTGAGCTCAGCCTCCAACTCACATCACAGCAATCCTCCTGCCTCTGCCTCCCAAGTGCTGGGATTACAGGCGTGAGCCGCCACGCCCGGCAGTTGAAAACTGTGTTACAACTGCACTTTTCTTGTTTTGGTTCACATGTAAAGCCTTATTTAATATCCTATTATTTTCATAAATTTTAGTTGTTCTTTCTGACCCAAAGCTCACTTCTCACTTCTTATTTAACCCTTGCTGTCTATAACTGACAGGTTGCTTTTTTATTCATGATTTAATTTTTTTCCAGTTCAAAATTCTTTCCAGCAGAGTAGGATTTAGTGTTTAGTTTTGTTTATCTAGAATATATGCATTTGTCAGATTTTCTATCATTGACTTTGTACCCTTACTCGTATACGCTGACTTCACATAACCTTCAGCAGAAGTATGAACCAGCAAGGGCCTTTCTGGCTGTGTCTAAAGCATCTCACTGTACTAGGTTTCCCTGCCAGGTGTAAAGCTCATCAACATGTTGTCCACCATGTGTTTTTGTGTATATTACACTACTACTTTACCAAATTTTATTTTAACATTCTGGTTGGAGATAAAGTATTATCAGGGTAAATTCCAGCAAAGTTATCTCTGTAATACTTAATACTGTAATCTCTGCAAAACTTAATTTTTGTACTGAAATATATTATAAATTGAGCAATATAAAAATTACTATCATAATCACCCATATCAAATGTTGGAGCAAGTTAATCAAGGAAAACTATACTGTATTTTCTTGATATTTTTAAATGAATTATACCTTTCTCTTCTATCACTGAAATCATTTACAAGTAGTGAAATCTACTTGACACGGAAAACAACTTCACTTTTACTACCTTTTCATCTATTAAGAAGTATTTTGCTGCATATATTATGTGGCAAGTCCTGTGTTAGTTCTTAGAAATCTTGTACACAGCTTCAAGTCTGGCAGAATGAGTCTTTAAGAACTGTTCAAATACTGGCTAGCATTTCACTTATGCTTTGAAAAACATACACTGTCTACAACAAACTATAATCTTGTGCTGCCAACAGAAATTTATTCTGGGACAACAAGTCAATTGTCACAGAAGAAGTTATGATATAAGGATTTAAAGTACCTAGAAATATGTAGATAAAAGGAACGAATCTCAAAATCATTAAAAAATAATTCAATTATGACACTTACTTGAAACTCTTTATATTCTTTAATGATTTAAAAATTTAATTTTTGAATTCAGCAGTAAGCAGCATATAAACATAAATCACAGTGCCTAAATGATTTGTTTCTTCTGAACATACAAATACTACCAAAATGGACATAAAGCTATTTGTTGTTTCTATTACTTAACAGAGAAAAATGCAAGAATAACCTGTACATTGGCTTGTGTCTCATGCCTGAATCAATTACTCATCTAACTACTGGCACACAAAGATACTTTTATGTACTGGAGCTGCTACTCTTAATTGTTTTAATCCCATTCCCAGATGCTGGTATTGCTTAATATATAGTAATCAACTGTTTTCGAGTAGGATTATTTTCCATAACTTCCTGTGTTTTACATATTAATGTCTCTCATTATCCTGATAAATCTGTTACCTTGGGCCACAGAAGGTGAAGTTCTATTCTGACAATCTGAATTCAAGATTTCAATCACTATTTTCAGACAGAAATAAAAAGTAAACAGTATTCTGAAAGTTTCTTTGGATATTTAATATACAAGGAGTGATCCAATGTTAAATTTTTTTAAAAAAATTATTATACTAAAAGACACTATCAGTAATCCGCCCCAAATATGTGAACACACTTATCACACTCTTCTGGCCACACTGTGTACCTCTTTATGATGTGTGATCAAAAGTAAGGTAAATTGGGCCGGGGATTTAGCTCAGTGGTTCTGGCGCCTGCCTTGCAAGCACAAAGGCTAGGGTTCATTCCCCAGTAACCACATACAATACTGGGCATGGAAACTCACTCCCAGCATCAATCAGTACCAGATACCACACAGCCAGGTGTTGTGGTTCATGCCTGTAATCCCAGCATTTGGGAGGCAGAGGCAGAGGCAGAGGCAGGAGGACTGCTGTGATGTGAGTTTGAGGCTGAGCTCAGGGCCAGCCTGAACTACAAAAGCAAGACCCTATCTCAAAAAAAAAAAAAAAAGTACAGTAGAGTGAATGTTGCTGCTAAGTACCATAGGATGCAAAGGAAGGCTTATAAAACTTTGAGGTATGTCCTCAACTCCCTTAAATGATGGATCTGGTGTCATGTGATTTCTTGCTATCCCCCAAAGTAAAAAATATCACAAATGGTAGATCTTTCAGATGATTCAAAACACAGAAGCAGACATGCAGTTGTTAAAGACTCACAAGAAAAGATCTTCTAAGAACTGCTTCGGAAAGTGGCAATAAAGATAGGATATTAGAAGCAAGGGGTGGTATTTACAAGGGAATCAATCTTACTGCAGTAAATTTTAAAATTTTTAACACAGTTTGTTCGCTACACCTCCTATAAACTAGCTGGAAAATTTAATCATGGGAATATGATAGAATTGCTCAACAATGCATTTTTCCTTCTGACTTTTCCAATATAGTGTTTCCTTTCTAGTTGTTTACATATTTCTCTAGGGTATATAAATTATCTCCCAAAGCAAATGATTTCAAGTTTAGCTTTGTGGTAAATTCCATGTAGTTTACCATGTGTGTAGACATTATATATTAGTATGCATTTTTTATAATGCACACAACTACTCTTGTCTTAAAATAAACTACATATATACCTTCCAAACAAAGACTTATTATTCACTGTCCTATATTTATGGAATATATAGATTTATTCTTAGTGTTGCTATGACCTGTGTTAAAAGATCTCCAAATGTCTTATGTACCAAAACAATTGAAATTCCTATCAGTTGTAAAGTATGATTGTAAACAAGCCTGCCTGTTGGAACTGTGCTGATTTGCTGAAAAATTTTAAGAATATGCTACCTGCATAAAAACAAGGGAAAATAATTCCCATTTAAAGTAGTTCCAAAATACATGGTATAGGACCTATACACCATATAAAAATACATGATCTACCTGTTACTGCAGGATAGGCAGATTTTCCAATAATGGTAAATTACTCATGTTCAGTTAATCATATAGGAGATATTTCAGATCTCTCATTTACAACTTTTATATGGCAATCTCTCTGGTCTACTTTGAATTTTATTTTGTTACTTATATTTCCTACCACCATGCAGATGCATCCTTGTTTTATCTCTGTGTTGTTCTGGACTACATATGTACGGATTCACTAATTTGTCATCAATACCTGATATTATAATAGATTCTGGGGTCATCTCAGAGTTTCATCTCACATAGAAAATGAACAGAAAAATTTTAGTCATAATGACTCTTAAATATTTTAGTTGATGATAAATTGTACGGGGAGGCACTGGTAGAAATAATTCTCCACAACATATCATAAGTCTTTGCATTAACCATTGTTAATGAATGAAAACTTCTATAATTACACTATGCAGATGAAAAACTGTTTTCATGTTAGAATTTACCTCTGATGGAAAGATTTTTGCAACATCAAATTTAGCAAACATCTGTGTTGTTTGGAGATTAGTGAATTTCCATTTATTTGTAAGCAAAATAAGTTTTATAAACTGAGTAGCTATTGTTTTGGACACAATTAATTAATAAAAGAAGTATAATCTCAAAAGTAAACTGAGAAAATGACACACAGAATTCTATTTGCAGTTTCCTTAACCCATTTTTTTTTTCATAGCCTGTACATTATCTTTCTGAGATTGGAAATGTTTCTGCTCCCTTCCAGAGGGAACTTCATTATTTAGCCTAACCCCTTCTCTCATTCTCTTATATTCATGAAGCATCTTCACTTTAAAAAAACAAATCTCCAATTTTTTTGGAAGGCGTGGTTTTTTTTTGTTTGTTTGTTTGTTTTTTAGGTTTTTTTGAGACAGGGTCTCGCTTTTGTGGTTCAGGCTGGCCCTGAGCTCAGCCTCAAACTCACATCACAATCCTCCTGACTCTGCCTCCCGAGTGCTGGGATTACAGGCGTGAGCCACCACGCCCGGCAGGAAGGCGTGTTTTTTATTGTCTGCTAACACATATAGATTTCTCATCTAAGAGAATTTTTAAAAGCATTTGAATGTTTGATAGTTTTCCAAATATCCTCTTTTGCTTTACTGCCACATTTACCAAGGGAATGCTGTTTTCTAAATATTTTCTGAATCCTGAAACCCTTCATCTGATCTCCAAAGTATCCAAAAATTTCTTACCACAAGATTGTGTGCTTTGTTCTAACTTATCATTTGAACGTCTGAACACTATATGAGCAAGTCCATACTGAAAAACTATTCTAGGTCAACCTATTCAAGTATAGTTTGCAAACATTACAATTAAC
>PVIR01002600.1:0-18805 GCA_004026965.1 Petromus typicus
ATCCTCAAGGTATGTCCATTTAAGTAGAAATGATTCAAACTTATCATTTTTTATGGCAGAGTAGTACTCCATTCTGTAGAAGAACCACAACTTTTTTATCCAGTCTCCAGTTGATGGACACTTGGGTTGTTTCCAAGATGTAGCAATCACAAACTGGGCTGCTATAAACATGGGTGCACATATGTCATTGTGATAAGAGTCTTTTAATTCTTTTGTGTATATACCTAGCAGGGCAATGGCCGGGTCAAATGGTACTTAGTGATTTTTATGTGAAATTCTTGCTTTGCTTCTCTCATTGGTTTTTCTAATTTAAGCCTATAGTAATTTTTAATATTCATTGTTTTTCCTATCTTTATTCAGGCATAGTTAACAGATTGATTATAAAGTTTTGTATCAATAAATTTTGAACAAGAAAATAGCTTTTGAAAAATTGGTGCTATCAGTTGCTTTTGAAAGACTTTGGAAAGCAGGTTATTAATGTTCTACTTAAAAATATTTGCATAGTTTTCTTGAACAAGGGACTATTGTTTCAAAATATGGATATTACAGGGGTTATATTTCATTGAAGTTAAAAGGAATATTTGCAATTATAGAACAAAATCAGAGTGAGAAGCAAGACACTTTTGCTGAAAAATTAGTCACTCAGATCATAAAAAATCTTCAAGTGAAAATTTCCAACATTCATATCCGTTATGAAGATGATGTAAGTATCTAAATATGTGACTTTTTAAATGTGTTCATATGTAAATTATTATTTATTGGCACTTTATGATGACCAGCTAGTTAGATTGCTGGGAGGTAGAGAGATAAATGACATGATTTTTCTCTTTCATAATTGTAGTTGTGATTTTTAGGCCTTAGGAGCACGTGCTTAGTTATATTTTATATTGTCAAACTTCAGTTTAAAAAGAAAGATGCCTGGGATTTACAAATTTCGATTATGCATCTTTAAATATGCTAATTTTGCCTTCTGCAAAGAGCATTGGTATTATCTGTAGAACTGTTTGATGTTAAATAGTTCATTGTTCTCTTAAACACATAATTATTTGCCTTATTGTATTATGAGTGTCAATCTTTTTGTAAATCTTTGTATAAAACTGGAAATTTGGTATAATGCAGCACTAATACATTGATATTTAGTATTTCAGTTTGTTTTAGGAAAAATACAGGAGCAAAGTTATTTGAAAAAATCGTAAACTGTTTCTGAATATGTGAAATAGGATATCCCAGCAAGTTAGTTTTCCATAAAGTGAGTTTTGTCCGAAGGCTAAAAAAAAAAAACTGAATGAGATTTTTTTCCTCTTTAGATTACAAATCGAGATAAACCTCTGTCATTTGGTATTTCCCTTCAAAATCTCAGCATGCAGGTAATTTGTGAAACTTGATTATGTCATTGTTTATTTCCTTCTTTTTTGACCACAACTGAGCTTTTAGAAAGCAAAATCATTTTTGTGATGTAATAGTCTTTTCAATGAAATGTTTTCAAAGACATTTCATTGGAAATTGTCTTAGATGTAAAGTACTATTAACAATATCCTATGTATGTCCGTAACAAATTTTACTTCTGTTGGCCTTTTAAATGTAATGATCGTTTTTTACTGCTGTTCTTTATTTTTTCCTTTCAGACAACTGATCAACACTGGGTTCCATGTTTACATGATGAAACTGAGAAGCTAGTTCGTAAGGTAAAATAAATACCCTTGGACTGGATGAGACTTTAAAAAAGAAAGAAAAATGATAATATACACATATATACGAATTTATTTTAATTTTGTTTATTTGCCATACTCAGATATGGCTCACTTAATTATTTGAATTTTCTGAAAATAGCTTATGTTAAAATGCTTCAAAGAAATGACAGATGTAATAAACTTGGTTTTTTTCAGTTAATCCGATTGGATAATCTTTTTGCCTATTGGAATGTGAATTCTCAGATGTTTTATCTTTTCGATTATGATGAATCATTGGTAAGTTCTTTTGATATGTATATGTACATATTGGTATTATATTTTGTATACGGTACAGTTCATTGTTAGAAATCTAAATAATCGGTCAGCATTGTTCTGTGGGCAAAATTCATTAGTATTTATAGAAATGATGAGTTATGCAAATGTGTGGATCTGTACAAACACAACAGTAGCCCCTGGACCATTCTTTTGTACTAGTTTAATGATAGTGTTTAACTACTATTTTGTCATAGCTAAATCTTCCTATTTGAATTTATTTTTTAAAATTGCTTTTAAGTATGTCTTACAGAGAATAAAATTTTGTAGACTAAAAGTGTATTGGCATGAATGTGAATAAAAACAATTTGTCTTTTAATAGGACAGCTTAAAGAATGGCATTGTCAGTGAAAACATTGTCCCAGGAGGTTATGATTTTGGTAAGTATATTCCATAAAGTAAGAAATTTGAATAGAGTCATCAGTATAAAATTTGGGTTAACAATGGTATCACTCCAAATTTTCTCTTAAATTTTCACATTCATATAAGAAAAATAGATATTATGGATATATAGATATTCATCTGTCTTTTCTACATATTTTGTGGAGGGGAGAAGACAAATTGGTTCATCAGACGGCAGGAAAGTTTGTGCTGGACTGGCAAAACTTATTGGAGACTCACCTTAATGTTTTGAAGGAATTCCTTCCTTTTCTGAGCTTCATTGGGTAATGTCTCATTGTGTTTATTTCAGTACAGAAATTCCTTAGCAAGGTGCTGGAGGAATTACTCACTGCTATTAGCTACTGTACCCTGCAGAAGGTAATGCTGAAGAAGTCCTTTATGCCATAGGAACCAGATACTAAAGAAGCTACCCAACCGTTGTGTCAGAGCTGGGTGTGAAGAGCAGTGTCTCATGGGAAATTATTAGAAATGTACATTTTTAGGACATATCCCAGGGGAACACTGAATTAGAACTTCTTGGGGCATGGGAAAAGCTCAGCATTTGATGTTGTAACAAGTTCTCCAGATGATTCTGATGAATAATAAATTTTTGAAAGTCACTCAGTAGGGAGTAGGCATAGTTTACATTTATCAGTCCATTTTCAGTCTCTGATACATGTCTGTTTTAAATAACTCTTTAAAAATCTATGAATTATTCTTGGCTAAAAGTCATACAAAAGTAGGCTGTGCCTTGGATTTGGTCAATTCCTGACTAAAAGAATATTGTGTTATGACTCAGTAGCATTAAAGACTTACGATTTACATTAATGTGTAACTGATATTTTCTTTTCAGCCACATTTAGCTGCCGGGCACATGTGAAGATTAAGTGGGTTTGGTGATCAAGTATGGGCAAAGTGAGAAGTTTAAAGGATTTAAATGCAAGATGATGATTAAAATAACTGATAATAGAGTAGAATAGGGTAAGGATGAAGGAAAATTGAGTGGATGCTAAATTACAGTTAGCAAGAAGTGCAGGTATGCTATTAAATGTTGGGCTGACAATATATTATGTTATACATTTCAAGGTCTAGCAAAAAGGATTTTAAAATTTTCACCATAAAGAAATGAATGTTTCAGGAAAAAGATACATTTGACATGATGTAAACATTATACAGTGTATATCAAAACATTACATAGTACCTCGTTAGGTACAGTATTTGTGTTTATGTCTAAGTTAAAAAGTAAAATTACAGGCTTTCAAAATAGTAAAAAGATAAATGGTAGATTTTTAGCAGAATATGGATATAACTGAAGATATGTAGAGGAAAAAGTAACAGATTCATGATTGTATTCAGATAAATATTTTTGAATGCATAAAGTATACAATGTTAGGAGTAGTCTTTTGAGGTAATTAAAATGAGAGTACATGAAGTTTGTATACAAATTAGCTTGTAATTTTGTGCTTAATCTCTGCCTAGATTGTATTACTGGTCTCTGACTGCAGTTATTATTTTTGTACTGTTGATTGAGCCAAATAGACAATTCTGGATATAATCTCATCATCTCTCCCCTTTTATTAAAAATGGAAAGAAGGAACAGGTGGACACAAAAGAAATTGAATTCAGAAATAACTTCTTCCTAAAATGGAAGTTTAATATGAACTTTATCTCAGTATTTCTAATATGCGTTGTGCAAACGGTATAATATTAAAACCATTTTCTTGAGCTCTTTTTCTTTAAAGTGAATGTTCCTGCTATTAAAGGTTATACTGGTGTTTTAAGGAGTTTAGTTAGTCTTTAATTATGCTTAAAAATACGAGAATTGTTAAGTATGAAAAAATAAAAGAATTTTCTCCACTAATTAAGAAACATTTCATCTTACTAAATTATGGCAGTGTGGACATTTCAGAACTGTAGAAGGCATAAAAGAAATGAAAATCAGTGTTTGTAGATTGATCCTTTTAGTACCTTGAGGCTTTTGAAATATAGCTCTATTTAATATTTTTAATTTGTGGTTTTTTTTTTCAGTATTTCGCCCTATATCTGCTAATGCCAAGCTCCAGATGAATCGCCGGTCAGATTTTGACTTTTCTGATCCCAAAATAAACTTGGAAGTTGAGTTACATAATATAGCAATTGAATTTAATAAACCACAGGTGATTTTTCTTTGATGAAATTTTAAATTTGAAGAGTTTTTGAAAATTACATTTTGTGTGATAACAGAGCTAAGAATTTAAATATTTTTCTTCAGTATTTCAGTGTTGTGGAACTTCTTGAGTCCATTGATATGATGACACAAAATCTGCCTTACAGGAAGTTCAAACCTGATGTGCCTCTTCACTTTCATGCCAAGGAATGGTAAAATGCCTTAAGATTTTAATTTTTAAAAATTAAGACATAAAAATAAATTTAATACATTTTTAAAAGATATTATTTAAAAATTTCTGTCACTGAGACAAAATATTTGCTATCCATAAGTGTGTTTTTAAATATAAAGTGTGTTTGGCTCTCGGGTTGTGGTGGTTTCAGTCTACAGTTGACTGGCCCCATGGCAGACATAGTGTGGTGCAAGGGTGTGGCAGAGGAAAGCTGTTGTTTACTCCATGGTAGCCAGCCAAGAATCAGAGAGAAGAGAGGCAGGACCAGCAACACTCCTTTCCAGTTACACTCCAAACACCTGAAACTTTCAATGGACATTTACATCTAAATCATTACTTAAGTTTTATGGTCTGTTACAAAGTGCATAATATGTATTTAGTGGTGTATGTAAATACTTTTGATTATTGTAATGAAAATTGACTTGGAATTCTTCATAACAAGTTAAAACTGGGAATACTAAATATTGTAATTTTCCGTTATGTAGAGAAATCAGGTTTTTTTTGCAGCTATTAAAGTGTATCGTGGTTTGTTTTCCATGGCTTTTCTTCATTTTGTTCTCTCCACCCCTATTTGTTCTCTTCCTTTTTCATCAGACTCATTGAACAGTTAGTACTAAACTTCTAGTTTAAAATCTAGAAAGAGTATAGGAGAGTATCCAGTCCAATTTAAAAATTCAAAAGTCTTATTCCAGTTTTTAAGCTATTCTCTGTTTACTTGTAATTATCCTTTCAAAATTGACTTTTCAATTCTTTAAGTAACATATTGTAATATACTGTTATGCCTTAATAGTTCTTTTTATAGAGGTATATTGTTCTATACAAAATTAGATGACTTTGCTTATTTTCACTTTGGAAAAAGGCAAATTTAGTGGATTGTTAATATAGACAGGGTTAGGGAAGAGTAAGTGTTCTGACAATACGTGATTTTCTTAGTCTCTATAGTTATGAATATGTTTAGAGTTCATACTGTTGATATGAAAGTGTTAAGTATGGAGTTTGTCATTTTGTTTTTCTTGACTAGGTGGAGTTATGCTATACGTGGTGTTCTTGAAGTAAATATTTACCCTAAATTACGAATGTGGTCATGGAAACATATTAGCCAACATAGACAAAAAATGAAACAGTACAAAGAATTGTATAAAGAAAAGTTAACAAGTAAGAAACCATCTGGTGAAATTCTCATGTCTCTGGAGGTTAGTATTAAAAAACTGTGTTTGAATATGTTGTACTGTATTATTCCTCATCAGATTTTGAGTAATGTTGATACTGACCATGCTTTTTTTAAAAAATTTAAACATTTTTATATTCTTCATATTTACTCATTTAATATAACATCTGGTGACATTCTGTTAGTTTTTAAAATTTAGTATTTTCAGTCTTAAGGAATTTGGGTTCATGCATATACTAACTTTTAGGTTCAGTTTATATCATTCTATTCTCAAACCCTAAACAGTGTTCACTATATCCTTTCTAAATTTTTCTGTTCATTTCAAACTTATAAATTATCTGGCATCAGCCCATTTCTCTTGTGTTATTGTCTGACTATACATTAAGTTCTCTGTCTTCCATATGTTCATTAATACTTGTTATAAATGTGTTCATGCTCAAATATGCCAACTGTCTTTCCTTGTCTTTGTTATTCTAGTTCTGTTGATCCCTAAAGTTCCATTTAAATTCCATCAGTTACATGAATTTTACTGTTCTTAAATTCTCCGTCTTCTATAAACTTCCCTGACCTTTCTGGCCTTACATAACTTTTTCTCTTTAATTCTTATGCTATCTCTAGCAATTTTGTATTTAATTATCTGTTTTCAGGTATTATTCTTATATTAGACATCCTTTAGCATTTTTGTGTATTTTAAAAGGGATTATTTACTACATAGATTGTTTTCTACATAGTAGAAAAATGTGGCTTGAGCATGGAAATCAAAAGTAATAATGATGGATGGCTATGAAGATTTATTTTATCTCAGCTTATTTCAATAGCTTCACCTTCAGAAAGTGAAAAACTTAAAGTCTTAAGTTTGTCTAAGTCTATTTGAAATATCCTGATGATGACATCTGAATTGTACACGTAATATGAGGAATTTATTAGTTAAATGTTTTTTAGTTACAAATGACCCTGTGTTTGTGCTTTGCTGTAGTTGAAACCCAAGTAAAAAATTTCTAAAATTCATGTATAGTATCTGTCACTGAGTCTGTAAATCTGATTTTAGTTGTGACTTTTACAAGCTCAACAAATACGGTTTCTTTTTTTTTAAATGCTCCTGTGTTGTATTAATTTTCAAGCTGATTGTATAGACAGACTTCTAGAAGTTAACAAATATATCTTATACTGAATGTGCTGTTTTTGCTTCTTATCCTATGTTTTCATTACTATAGAAATTTGATGCATTACGTGTGTGTGTGCGTGTGTGTGTGTGTGTGCCCGTGTGTGTGCGCAAACGTGTGATTATTTCTGTGACATTAACATTTTCATTTATGTTTTCAGGAGCTGGAGAAAACCCTGGATATCTTTAATATAACTATAGCTAGACAACAGGCAGAAGTTGAGGTAATTTCAGGATATTGTTCATAATACCAGTAAATACATTTTATCATTCACTTATTAAGAATAAATCTAAATTCTGTATAGAGATGACAGATACTATGAGGTTATCAATATCGTGCTGTAAAATACTGTTTCATTCAAAGGGTTCAATTTTACTATTGTGTGTTAGAAGAAAATTTAGTTAATCTTGGCCACATCCATTTAAATTAGACAAGTTTTATAGAAAAAAATTAGTAATGGGCTTATCATAGAATTCATATGAAGGTGAAAAGCTGTTTTCTTCCTACAGATTACTATGTTTCACAAGACAGTGGGGAGGCCTATGTGTTAATCCAAAATTCTTGTTGGCTGATGTTGCATTCATTACAATCTGGGGTTTGTGTATCTTGTTTATGTTTGCTTCTTTAGATGGATACATTTTGAAAATACATACTTATAGATCTTTCACTTGCTAAAAATGGTAATTTTTTATTTATGTGAAAATTTCATCATTTTAGGTAAAGAAAGCTGGATACAGGATTTATAAAGAAGGATTAAAAGATCCAGATGATAATAAAGGATGGTTTAGCTGGCTTTGGACTTGGTCAGAATCGAAAGGCAAAGAGACTAAACAACAACCAGATGTTAAACCTGGGAGTATGTTCATTTCATTTTCTAATATTGTGGTTAATTATCAAGTGTGAAATAGTTTTGCAGAAAATTTTCTTTGTGATTAAAATAAATATCTATATTATATATATGTAAAATATGTTGTTTAAATTTATTAGAAAGTATAAAATGTGTTTATTTTGCTTTTTTTTTTTGGCTTAAAATAACTATTTCTCTTCTATGGATTCTGAGTGATTCTTTTTAAAATTATCAGCCATATTACTTGTGCAGATCAATGGGCTTCATACAAGCATTTTAATACATGCATTTTAAATGTATATGTTAATTTTTTAAAATCTTAACTAATACAAAAGAATTTCATATCCAGAAGGTTTAGTGAATGCATTTGGTGTCATAATAAATAAAAATTCCATGGTGTTGTATAACATTTTAAATTTTAATTGAAATTGTTTCTTGGAAAGATTTTTATTTCTTAAATGTCTAAAGTCATAGCTCTGGGACTTACATATACATCCTGAGTTGTCACTTGTTGGCCTTGGCATTAGTTAAGTTCTCTAAACCTGTTTATCATCTGTGAATTGGGAGGAAATTGTGACTACCTCTACCTACTTTGTACACTCAAAGTATTTCTTAGTACAGTGGTATTAGCTGTTCAATATAGTTAGTCCTTTTTTGAACTCCAGATTAATACAAACATTTTAACATTTATATTGCTAAATTATATGCTTTGATAATTTGTTTTTCGAGAGTAACTTCTAAAATTGCCAATACTATCTTAACATTTGTTGATTCTGAAAAGTAGTAGAAAAAAATTAGCCTTTGCATTTTATTCATAAATGCTAAATTATGTTTTATATTATTATTACTAGTTAATAACCTGAAACACTTCTTTATGATTTGTAGTTCTTGAAGAAATGTTGACACCTGAAGAAAAAGCTTTACTCTACGAAGCAATTGGCTATAGTGAAACAGCAGTTGATCCAACTTTGCCCAAAACAGTAAGATGTTCTCTTGCTTTATAACTCTGAATTAAATGTTAGATATGCCTATTTCTTTTATATAAATATATGCTATTTACTTGTTCTGTGATCTTTTCCTCTGTCTAGAAAGTATTACATTTATTTTAATTTCCAAAGTTGAATAGAAGTTATTCTTTTTTTTTGGTGTTAAATTGCTAATTCCTTAAAAATATATTGTAGCTTTTAAAAATTAATAGATTATAAAAAAGATCATATATGTCATATGTGTATGTATGTGTGTATGTGTATGTGTGTATATATATGTATATGTATATATATATGTATGTATATTTCTCTTTATCCTTCTGGATGTACTCTAGTTTGAGGCCATGAAGATTTTCATTCACTTGAAAAGTATGTCTGTTATTCTAAGAGAAAGTCACCAAAAACCTGAGCTCATAAACATTGTTGTAGAAGAATTTAGCGCTTCAGTTGTGCAGAGACCAGGAGCACAAGCAATAAAGTGAGTATTGATTTATTTTCTTTTATAGATCAGGCAATCCTAATCTGAAAATCTCAAACTGCTCTAAAATCTGAAACTTTGAGTGCTTTCATCATGCTACTAGTAGAAAATTCTGTACCCAAGGTTATGTGATAAGTCACAGTCAGAATGCAGATACACTAACAATTCTGGCTCTGTACAAGGTATATTTGAAATAAAATTTTGTGTTACATTATGCATATGGAGATATCCCAAAGTCCAAAAAAATCTGAAAAAGTTTTAGAAATATGTAGTTCTGTTCTCAGTCATTTCAGAAAAGGGTTATTCAACTTGTTCTTTTAAAAGACAAACTCTGACTGTAAGTTTGAAGTTTTGAGTCACAGTTTTTCAGTTTTAAATATATGATAGTTTCATGTATCAGTACATGTGAATTTAAGAGCTTGCATTTTTTTACAGCAATACTGTATATCTTTTAGGATTACTAATTTTTAATGTTTTATAGTACATCCTTAGTTGAAAACTACATGCTAGTAAAATGCAGAACACTGGAGAAAAATAAACAAATGTTCAGCAGTTGTACCACACAAAAAAACCTTTAACAATGTGGGTTTAGTGTGATATGGTGTTTATCTTTTTCTTTCTTATTTTTAAGATAACACTATTGAAATATAATTCATATACCTAGAATGTATTTATTTAAAATGTACATTCCTTTTCCACAACTTAATTATATATGAATTTCACATTGGTTTACTTACAAGATTGTGTAGCCATCACTAATTTCCAAACTTTTCAGTAACCTTATAAAGAGAAGACTAACCATTTATAGAGTGAAATTTAGTGTATTTATACTGTTGTACAACTGTCAACACTGTGTGGTCCAAACATCATCACTGCAAAATGAAACCTTCTGTTCATTAAGTACATATGCCATATCCCTCATCCTCACCTCTGCCTAGTCTTTCAAAAAAGCAATAATGTTTCTCTTTCTATAGATTTTTAAATTGTGAATATTTATATAGGTAAATTAATACATGGCTTTTTGTGTCTGACTTATTTAGTGTTTTCCTGGCTATCCATATTTATACAAGTATGGTTCCCAATTCCATGGATTTTTAGGCTGAATAATAGTCCAAAATTTCTTTATCCATTTTATTTATCAGTAGACATCGGGGTTCTTTCCATCTTTTGGCTAGTACCGAAATATGCTGCAGTGAACATTCATGTGAAAGGATTTGTATACTCTTGTTTTGTATTTGAACCTGGGACCAGAACTGTGGTAGCATAAATAACTCATTTTTAACTTTCTGAAGAGCTACCAAATTGTAATTAATAGGGGCTCACCTTTTATATTTCCACCAGTAAGCAATGTACTTGTATTCACATTTTTCACATCCTTTCCAATTGTTATTTTATTCTGGTTTTGTTTTGTTTTTAATTTTGTTTTGTTTTTAATTATAGCCATTCTTGTGGTTTTGATTTAAAATTCCTTAATGACTAAAGACATGGAGTATCTTCTCGTGTGAATTTTTGCTATTTATTTCTATTTTTTGAGACAAGGTCTTACTCTGTAGTTAAGATTGCCTTTGAACTCAGCTTTGTTCTGATCTTGGTGGGAAAGTTAATCCTTTACCATTGAGTATGATTTTAGCTGTAAGCTTTTCTTTTCTATTTTTGAGAAGGGATCTCACTATGTAGCTCAGGCTAGTCATAGGCTACTTGGCTAGTCCAAACTGGCCTCAAACTCGTGATCTTCTTCAGTCTCTTTAGTGCTGGGATTGCAGGCATGAACCATCCGTCACTTTTAGCCCTGTAGACATAAGTATTCCTTTTTATGTTGAGGAAGGACCATTGTATTCCTAGCTTGAGTTTATTCTCTTTTGTTTTTCAACTATTTAGATTTTGTGCATGTTTTTCTGGATCAATTGAAATGTTATGTACTTTGAAATATTTCTCTATTTTTGTTACATTCATCGAGCCTTAGATTCTTTAGATAAATCATCATGGCATGTAGTCTTTTCAGTAGAGTGTTAAATTTGGTATGCTAGCATTTTATGTCATTCATTCATTCAACTTGGGATTTTTTTTTTTTTTTTTTGAGACAGGTTCTCGCTTTGTAGTTCAGGCTGGCCCTGAGCTCAGCCTCAAACTCACATCACAGCAATCCCCGTGCCTCTGCCTCCTGAGTGCTGAGATTACAGGCGAGAGCCACCACGCCTGGCACTGTGGTATGTGGTACTGGTTGCTGCTGGGCATGAGTCTCCATGCCCAGTATTGTTCTGTGGTTACCAGGGTATCGAACCCAGGTTCTTGAGCTTGCAAAACAGACGCTGGAACCACTGAGCTAAATCTCCAGGCCCATTTTGGGAATTTTTATAGTTATAAAGGATATGAAATTCTAGTTTTTTTATGTTTTCTTTTGGCTTTACTGTCAGACTAATGCTAGGCTTAGGGATGAATCAAGAGGTATTTGTGCTTAAATTTAGAAGAGTCTGAAGACAATTATTATTCTTTTTAGTTTGTAGAATTCATCAGTGAAGCCAATTCTCCCTGAATTTTTCATTTTTGAGAGTTTCTAATTACTGCTTTACTTCTTTTTTTAAAAATTGATTTTATTGGTACGTTTTATATATGCATCATGATCACAGACAGCATTGAAAGTTTGTACCAGTACATGATACAACTTAATTTTCATTTTTCCACATTCCTCTGCCTACCCTATAATCCCCCTGATCTCTATATAAATAAACTTTTCTTTTTTTAACATTTCTTTTTTTAACCATCAGATTTTTATTTCCTTTCATTATTTATCCCTACCCTCTTTTCCTTTTGAATATTTTCTATTTCACAATATCTGTCTAACATTTGAGAATTCATTTACACCTTCAGTTTCACATACCAGAAAAAAGATACGGTATTTACACATCTGTGATCTCTTTATTTCACTTATGAGTATTTCCTCAAGGTACGTCACTTGAGTATAAATGACTCAAATTTATCATTCCTTATGGGAGAGTAATACTCCATTATATTAAAAAACAATCACATCTTTATTCATTCTCCTGTTGATGGGCATTTGGGCTGTTTCCAAGCTTTAGCTATCACAAACTAAGCTTCTATAAACATGGGTGCACATATGTCGCTGTGATGTGAATCTTTTAATTCTTTGGTGTATATACATATCGTAAATAGCAGGGTTAAATGGGATCTCTAATCCTAATCTCCACACTGATCTCCACAGTGGTTGCACCAGTCTACATTTCCACCAACAGTGGAGAAGACTTCCTTTCTCCCTGTAACCCTGCCAGCATTTGTTGTTAGTTGACTTCATGGTAGCAGTTATTCTTTGTGGAGTGAGACGGTATCTGTGTTGTTTTCATCTGCATCTCTCAAACGACCAGCGATGTTCAACATTTCTTCATTTGTTTCTTGGCTGCTTTTACTTCTTTCTCTGAAGTGTCTGTTCATTTCAGATACCCATTGTTGAATGGGGTCTTTCAGTGGGGGGAGCTGATTTTTTAAGTTCTTTATATACTTTAGATAGTAGCCCTTTGTCTGAGAGGAAGCTGGTAAAGATTTTTTTCTAATATTGTAGATCATCTTTTTGCTCTGCTGGTGGTTTCTCTTGCTGTAGAGAATCTTTTTAGTAAGATGATATTCCAGTTATTGATTACTTCTGCTAGTTCCCATGCTTCTGAGGTTTTGTTGATAAAATTTTTTCCTTATACCAGTATCTACAACAATTCCACCTAACCTATTTTCCAGAGGAAGAAGTATTCCTATAAAACTTTTAAAGAAGAGTTAATGTCACTACCTTACTGAAATCAAATGGAAAGCAAAATTCCCATATTCTTTCCTAGAGGCAACCATTACCTTGATTCCAAAAGCAGAGAAAGACCCAGCCAAAAATGAGAACTACCAAAAATGGTTTCAGAAGAAATATACATCATTTTCTGAGTTTCTGTTCCTTTCCTTTGCTAGTGATATATAGCCCTCCCAAGTCAGGTATGGTACTGTAAGAAAAAAATTAATACCCTGTAGTGTACTGTGTTGACAGTGTTTTTGTTGATTTTTGATGAGAAATTAGTTTCTAATCCATTCAAGTGTTTCTTGTATGTGATGAGTGGCTTTTCTCTTGCTGCTTTCAAGATTTTCACTTTATTTTGGCCTTTGAAAGTTTGATTATAATATAGTTCCATGGAAATTCTCTAAGTTTATCTTATAGTTCTTTGAACTTATTGGATGAGTAGATTCATGTTTTTATGAAATTTGAGAATTTTCCAGCTGTTTCTTCAAATATTTTCATGTCTTCTCTTTTTTTGTGTCCCATAATGAATATTTTTGTATGATTGATGGTCTCTCATTTTATGTACTATTCATTTTTAATTTTTTTTTCAGATTTGCTATTTTCTATGGTCTTATTCAAATTTGCATTATCTTTCTTTTGGCTGCTCAGATCTTCTGTTGAACTCTAATGAAATTTTCATTTTGGCTGTTACACTTTCCACCTCCAGACTTTATATTTGGTTTTATTTGTGCTTATGTCACTTCTTTATGTTCATAGTTCTTTGTTGGTTTTCTTTAGCTGTTTGAAAATAAAATAGCATATTTCATGTATTTGTTACAATATCTAGGCTTTTTATGTCTGTGTATACTCTGACATTTGATAATAGTTGATGTTTTGCACCATGTTATCAATGTTAGATTTCATTGATTTATTTTTCAGTATTAGGGATTGAACTCAGTCGTCCACACTGAACTGTGTCCCTAAACTTCCTTTTTTATTTTGAGAAATCTAACTTCCAGCGTTTTCAGCAGTGAGTTTAACCATGAATTTCTGTTTGCTGTGCTAAAAATAATGAGGCAGACATTTAGAGGAAAGTGCTTTGCAGCAGGCAGAGCTGCCTCCTTCCAGCTTGCCTCTACCCTTGATCAGAACCTCAGCTGTACCACCTAGGATGAAGCCTCCTCTCCCTGAGTGACCCCCACCCTTGCTACATGAATTTCACTGGAGGGTGCTAAACTCTTCTAGAATGGAATATACACTGTAGGAACAAAATGATAGAGGGTGGGTAGAGCGCCAGTATTCTTAGATTGTTTTTTCTGAGTTAAGAGCCTTTCTGAATGGGAGGAAAGCAGACACTAGCCCACTCAAGTACTTGCCTGGAATAGAGGTTTTTTTACATTTAGTTGTGAGGAAAGAAAGCGAAAGGCTGGCTGCGTGTCCCTATTGAGGTAAAATTGAACCTACATAATTGGTGACATAGTATGGGGCTGGAGGTGGAAAATAATCATAGTTCTGGTACCTAGACTCATTCTTAACTGAATTTCAGTAGATTTTCTTGAGTAAATGTTTTTCTGTTTATAGGATGCTCTTAGGCTTATTTCCTAAAACTTAAAAAATTTCACCATATGTTTTGTGTTTAATTCTCTGGGAAAACAATTGCTGACCTTCTCACATAGCCAATCTAGAAATCCTGCCTGGTGCTTGGTTTTTAATTGCTTATTTATTTTACTTTTAACAGAGAAAGTGATTATAAAAGTTATGACTTTCAGTTTTGTCTTGATTATAAAGATTTTAGGAATTTCCTGTTATTTTCAGAAACTACACTAGCAACTTAGGTTTTTTTTTTTTTTTACATAGAAACCAACACGTAAATATGATTCTTTGTGAAATAATTTGTCAATTCATAGCAATCATTGTATATTTCCTTTTATGTGAATGGACTAGGGTTGTAGGAAATCAAAGTGAAATGATCTTTATTAATTTTTATTTTCAGTTGGAAAAATTTTAAATTGTAAATGATTTGGAATTTTGTTTCCTATCCTTTTTCATACAGATTTGAAACCAAAGTTGATTCATTTCATGTTACTGGATTACCAGATAATTTAAAAAAGCCCCACCTCCTGACTTCATTGGATGAAATGTCACTCTTCCAGATTATATTTGAGATAAATCCACTAGATGAAACTGTTGCTCAAAGGTGTATTATAGAGGCTGAACCTTTAGAAATAATATATGATGCAGTAAGCATTTTCTGTATTGCCAAGTTTTAATACAGTATTTTGTGTTTTTGCTTTATGTTAATAATGTTTATTTCAACAGAGAACAGTGAATAGTATAGTGGAATTCTTCAGACCTCCTAAAGAGGTACATCTAGCACAGCTCACTTCAGCAACTTTGACAAAACTTGAAGAATTTCGAGATAAGACAGCAACAGGTAAATTATTGTTTGCATATTAAATCTGTACCCTATATTAAATGTTGCCATTTGTAAAATGATCTTCATAAAATTTATTTTATTTGTACAGTAACACAGTTTAACAAAAAATAATGTGGTTTGTTGTTTAAACCCAGAAGTAACAATAATCACTTTTATACACAGGAATTTCTTAATAACCATCACAGAATTTTGTATTAGATTTTTGGATATGTCTTTATTACCGTAACAGTCTTATCCTTTTCCTGTTACAAGAAGTTTCAGAGTTTGATACATTGACCCCCCAAAATTAAAATTTTATCATATTTGATTCTTTAGGAGAATAAAAAGATTGGGTGTTATTTTTTTCTAAAATAGTTGATAAAGGTTAATAATCCATTTGAACCTGTAGATTTCTGGATGGGAAGGTTAAAAATGTAAAGATTCAGTTTTTCTTCACTATAATTTTAATATTGTGTAACTTTTGGGGACTTGCTTTGTTATTCCATATATGGTATTTTGAAAAATGTTCCACATATACTGAAAAATCTGTTTAAAAATACCTATACATATTTAATATGTGTTTGTTAATCATATAAAATTGAGATCTTTTGTGCCTTTATTTCTTCTTTTTGTCATCTTATTCTAACCATTATTTAGAGAAGTAAATGCAAATGCCTCAGGATGAATATGTATTTTTCTATTTCTTCTACTCCTCATATCTCAAATTTTGAAGCTGCCATTTGATACATGCAGAACTGTCAACCATATCTTCTATGTTTATGAATTTGTTATATTTTTAGTAATATCATGCCATAATTTTTTCCTTTTTGTAGAGTTACTGTGTGTGTGTGTGTGTGTGTGTATGTGTGTTTGTGTAAAATTTTCCCCTTCAGTTTTAAAGTAAATTTTCTTTGAACAGAGAACTAAAGATTGACACTGTTTGTTTTTTCAAACACTAGAGACCAGTATGCTATGTTTTGGTTTCCATGCTGTATAGTGTCTGAGTAGCAGTGTATTTTCTACTTTCTTATAGATAATTTGTCTGGTATGTTTTACATTTAAA
Organism: Petromus typicus; assembly: GCA_004026965.1. NCBI lineage: Eukaryota > Metazoa > Chordata > Mammalia > Rodentia > Petromuridae > Petromus > Petromus typicus. The sequence continues at coordinate 16,650 of PVIR01002600.1, forward strand.
ATCTTACATTTTTAAAATAGTTACATAATATTATATTCTGTCTTTGAGAACGAATGAATATGTGTATCTTTGATATTTTAGAGATTCATTGAGTTTCATTAATCTGAGTATTCTAGTACTGGTTTCTTTAATGAATTCTGTAGAAAATCTGTCTGGAATATTCTTAGGCACTAGCTCTTTTAATATTTTTATCTTCTCTTTTTCTGAAATTGTGGATAAATGTATTTTAGCCTTTCTTCATGTCTTCTATTCCTATAAACTTCTGTATACTGCTTGCTTTCTTTTTTGCATGTATTTTTTTCCTATGTTATATGCTGTGTATTTTCTCTTCTACTTTACTAAATCTTTAACCATGTCTAATATGCTATTAAATCTTTACATTCAATGACTACATTTTTCAATTTTGGAATTTTGCTTTGTTATGTTAAAAGTTAAATGTCACTTATAGTTTTCTTTCCTTTGTATATTTAAGCTTCTGTTTCTTTAAACATCATAGCTAGGGTATTTTATACTGTTTCAACAAATAATTCTTCAGATAATTTCACAAAGTGAAGACTTTGTGATTTTCATTTCTTCTTTTTTTTGTTTTTGATAGCTCTTATTTGAACTAAACTTACACCCCTCACACACCCTCCAAGAATAGAGATTGAACCTATAGTCTTTACACTGAAGTACATCTCCAACTGTATTTTTTTATTTAACTTTGAGACAGGGTTTTATTAAGTTGTGTAGCCTGTGGCTGAGTTTGGAATCCTTGTGTTTCAGTCTCCCAGAGTTCTAGGGCTACAGTCATGTACCATGTGCCTAGTTGTGTCTTTTCATGCTTCACAATTTTAAATTGTGGTGTTTGTTTTTTAGAGAAGACTTTCTTCTACTAGGTATCCTGGGCATGTGGGTAGTACCCTTTAAATAATGCAATTGCTTGAGATACTTTGGAGTGTGAAGGAATTGCTGGGCCACATAAAGACTATATTATGGTTACAATTCACAGGGCTATTACATCTTTATCTTAATTTTTCTCAGATCCTTTCTTTGCAATTCCTGTTGGTATGTTTTAGAGGGAAGATGACTTAACTTTGAACTCCTATTATTTTCAGCAAGTATCCTTTGTGATCTCAGAATTGTGAGGAGAATGCCTCTCTTAGATTCCTTATCTTTGTCTTATGTCTTCTATTCTGAGAAGCTGTGAAAAATAATTCTCTAGTTTATTATGTATAGAAAATAGTCTCAGGATAAAAATATTCTAGGTTCATCTTGAACTTATTAGCTTACAACTTTAACTTCATTTTTGGCTTCTTGCCACTTCTCAGTGTTTTCAAGTAGATTTTTTTGTTTGTCATATACGTCCAGCAGTTTTTATTGTTTTGTTGCTATTACTCAAGAGTTAGATTTGTTTATCTCTTCCCATACCATACTACTAGAATTTGAAAGTATAGTTAAATGCTCCTGTGTAAGTTGAAGACCTAGTCTCTGTTAAAACACATCTTACTAAACTGGTCAGTTTTCCATCTTTTGTGGTATATTTGTGTCTTGACTGTACACTTAAGATAATTGGCTTTGATTTCTGGGTAATACCATTCAGTATCAACTAATGGTGAATTCATTTAACTGCTGAGAAGTTCTCAATAATTTTATGTCATGAGCACCTTTGGCTGTTTGGAACTCAAGGACCCTTTCTTAAAGAATAGTTTTAGGTACAACAAATAAAATACATGAGGTCATGAGAAAATGAAATAATATGCACAAGTAGTTTCCTACTCAGCTGAAGAATAAAGAAGAACATTTGAGGAAATAGTCAGTTTTGAAATATCTAACTTGGGAAAGATTTTGGTGAATTTGGAAGTTGGAGAAAGCTGAACTCGTTCTAATGTGGTGGTAGGGGGAAGTAAAATGTTAGAGATCAACAAATACTTAAATTTGTATTGGAAATGTGTTACTCATTTAAATTCTAAATTTAGATTTAAATTTTCTACAGGTCTTCTGTATATTATTGAAACACAGAAAGTTCTTGATCTTAGAATTAATTTGAAGGCTTCATATATTATTGTACCACAAGATGGAGTTTTCAGCCCTACATCAAATCTACTTCTTTTGGATCTTGGTCATTTAAAGGTATATACTAACAATATTTGATTTGTGATGAGGTATTCAGGATG
>PVIR01002600.1:18905-30021 GCA_004026965.1 Petromus typicus
TTTGAGACAGGGTCTCGCTTTGTGGTTCAGGCTGGCCCTGAGCTCAGCCTCAAACTCACATCACAATCCTCCTGCCTCTGCCTCCCGAGTGCTGGGATTACAGGCGTGAGCCACCATGCCCGGCACTGTGGTATGTGGTACTGGTTGCTGCTGGGTGTGGGTCTCCACACCCAGTATTGTTATGTGGTTACTGGGGAATTGAACCCGGGTCCTTGCGCTTGCAAGACAGGCACCGGAACCACTGAGCTAACTCCCCGGCCCACAGGATGCTTTTTTAAAAAAGTATTTTGGTTTTTACACAAGTTTGATTTTATTGATTTCTAAATTTATGGTAGATACTTATATTTGAGAAATCTCCCGTTCTGGTGAGGAAAGTGATGATTCATTTAATTAGGCTGTGTTTTTTCTTTTCCACTACATTTCTTAAAGTTAAATGACTCACATCTGAAGTAAGGAAGAATTAGTTTTATAGAATTTGAAAGTTGTATTTATTTTTCATTGTAAATCTTTTACTTGATTAATTGAAGTACATAAAATAAAGTTCTAAAATTTAAATACATCCTCATACTTCTTAGATTTGTATATATTATAATAAACTATATATAATATATAAATTATAAATATTGATATTTTATCATTTTTATTATTTTAAACCAATGGATTATTTTATTTACCCAAGTCATTTCCTTTTTCTTCTAATTTTGAATTTTTTTCCTTATCAAATTTTAAGGGGAGAATAATTTGTAAAGTAATCCATTAGGCACATGTGATTAATTAATACTAAGTAAAAATAAAAGTTCTGTTCCTTAGCTAATGTAACTAAGAGTTTAATAGAAGTAGTAGTGGGTACTCTATTGAACAGTACAAATTTGCAATATTTCCTTTATCATAAAAATTTTATGGAATGGCACTATAAATCATTAAATATAGAAGAATACAATTTAAAGTCTCAAGAGAGATAATTAGATTTTTCTGACTCCCTAATAAGTATTATTTCCCTTTACTTAATATTGCTTCTCTTTCTTGTTACTCTATACTTCATACTTACATGGAGCAGTTTAGAAAAGTACATAACTAATTCACATTTGAAATTGGTTATCAAATTGTTTCAAGAGTAGTATACCATAGGAAGAGCATGAGGTTAGGATATCTATGCAATTTTTGTGACAGTCAATGATTTACTCAACCCGTTATCTAAAACTTGTTACCTTTCTCATTTTTGAGTATCTGTTTCACATGAGCTGTATAAAGTGCCTCATATGCATATATAGGAGTAAGATCTTATTTTTTGCTATGTAATGATCTCTGGAATGTTTAAGTGCAAAATTACTGTGCACAGTATGCCAGAAGGGAGAGATACAAGAATAACATGTTGGAAATCGCATAAATGGCAGAGTTAGATTAAAATTCAGCTATTGTAACATTAAATCCTTGGTCTTTTTAACTTCTTATCAAGCTATTCTTGGATAGGTTGATATATGTCATTGTATTATAGGAATATTTTTAAGATAAATTTGTGTCTTGATCTTCTTAATGAGAAGACTTAACTAGATTCGAACTCTGTGTTAGATGTATTGTTTTCCAGGACCATCTTGGTTCTTAGGTTTTGATGTGAAGTCGAAACTAATTTAATATGTGAACATTTCCTCTATGTATGTGCTTCTCATTATACATCTCATGGTTAATGACTGTTCTTAATACCCTTATGTGATATGTCTACTCATGAGTTTATTCTCCCCAATTAAAATTATAGGTATGAAATACTAAAAGTTTTATGCAATACTTAATGTTTTGAAGTATTTTCCATATTCTGAACTATTAAAATTGACTTATAGGTGACAAGTAAAAGTCGTTTGGAATTACCAGATGTGAAACAAGGTGGAGCCAACCTTGAAGAGATAAGGCACAGAGCTTATGATTCCTTTGATGTTCAGCTCACGAGCATACAGCTGCTTTATAGTAGAATCGGTATGTATAAAAGGTCCCACTAATTTTGCTGAAGTGATTAATTAAATTTTTAGACACTTTGTCAGAAGCCTTTCTTCAAACATACATTTGCACTTTAATATTTTTTAATTAGATGTGAAAGTAAATATTGCTTAAAGATTCTCAAGTTGGAGTGAATCTGACCCTCAGGAGACATTTGTCAGTGTCTGCAGACTTACTCCATCATATACGTAGTGGTTAGGGACACTACTAATGCAGTGTGGGTGTAAGTCAACAGTGCTACTAAACATCTTACAATGTAATATATAGGTTAGTTCCCCCCCAAAAAATGTCAATAGAGGCAAAGGTGAGAAATCTTGATTTACACAGTGTTTCTAACCTTAAACTAAAGATTGGCATATATTGCAAATGTTAGTTTTATTACATGATTAGATAACTAGAAGCAGCTTCTCAATGCCAGAGGCAATCAGGTGGCTACCTACACCCAGATTGAAGACAGTCACTGTCTTAGGAATACCTTATCCCAGCCTCTGTGGTGAACTAGTCAAACATCTCTGATCCAGTTACAAATTTTTGGAGTAAGCAGAGCTACAAATTCAACTGACAAGAGGACTACATAAGAAACTTCAGATTAATTTAGCCCTCTTTCATCCCTCTAGTGTTGGTGAACATTTATATCATTCAATAGTGAGCTAACTGATAAAAAGGAGAAGCATTGAGAAACCAAAGTAATCATTATTATAATTGTTAGTTTATATAGGACTGTATCATTTTTCTTTCTTCTAATTATATTTGCTTAAGTCCATGAAATCTTTTTTAAGGAATACATTAAGGCAGTTTAGTATGTTTTAATGATATATTTGATTACAAGTTTGTGAGATGTGCTTCTTTGTTAAACACTAAAAAATATTTTAGTGTTATTGTCTGAATATTATTGGAACTTCATAGAATTATATTTAATAAACATTATTGTTCTTAAATAATTGAGTCTTTTTGAGCAGTTTTTGACATTGTGATTACTTTATACTATTGTCATAAAATTTTTTGATAAATACCAGTACACATGATTATAGATACGTTTTTATCTGTAGAATGAGAAGTGAATTATTTTATCTAAATATTAGTAAAATTGAAAAAAATTATAATAAAGACCACTTAACACCTAAAGTAGGAATCTAATGTTTCCTTGGGTTTCTAAAACTTTAATTTTGACTAAGATTCATTTGATATTTCAAATGAGATAGTATACATAAAAATACATTGTGATGTACAGATACCATTAATCTTGGGTGAGCATTTATGTGCATATTTTTTCCCCTCATATTGGCGATTGAACCCTGGGCCTTTACTATGCTAGGGAAGTTCTCTGATCTTGTTACAAATGTTTGATATTACTTTTTTTCAGATAAAAATATGTCTATTTTAGAAAATCTACACAATTCAAAAAATAAGAATCACCGTTTACTGCTTAGACATGAACACTATTGCTATTTTGTTATGTGTTCTTGTAGTGTTGTATTCAGTTTGAGTACTTATGGATGTAGAAGTTATGCATGTGTGATGTTTGTGTGTGGAGGCTTTGTGAATTTTTTAAAACATAATTTATATAGTTCCTCTCCAAATATTTTCTTTACTTTAGCAGTAATATTTTAGGCACTTAAATCTGTAATTTTCCTTTTTTTGGTTACATTATATTTTAAGGTTATGTGGTAATTTATTTATTATTTTCCTTACTCAACATATAGGCTTGTAATACTGTATTAAGTATTGATGGAGAATTATAATTTTTAGGCATTGATGTGAATTTTTTTTTTTTTAATTTTGAGACAGGGTGTTGCTTTGTAGTTCAGGATGGCCCTGAGCTCACTATGTAGCCCAGGCAAGCCTTGAACTCACAGCAAGCCTCTACCACCCTAGTACTGGGATTACAGGTGTGAGCCATCACACCTGGCAACATTGATGTGAATTTTCGCTTTATTACTCGTGTATTAACCATCGCAAAGTTCTAACTTCCAGAAGCCTCAGTTTTCTAAAATGGAGTGATTATTAATTATTGTGAGAAAATTTAAACCTTGCATAAAAAAGTACTAGTTATAAACCTTTAATAAGTGGTACCATGTATAAGTTACTATTAAAGAAGTTCAGGTTTTTTTCTGCCTTTTCCATTGTCTTATACTCGTGCTGTTTTTTTGTTTTTTAGGACAACTTATCTGGTTGTTGTAGTGATTGCCAGTAGATGGATTGATTTACCTAAAACTGTACTACTTTTTACAAAATAAACCTTTTTCTGTATTTGAATAGGCATGGTTTGTTTTGTTTTGAGATAGTATCTTATGTAATTCGAGCTAGCTTTGCACTCACTGTGTAGCCCAGGCTAGCCTTGAACTCAAAATAATCCTCTTGCCTCAAGTCTTCTAGAGCTAGGATTATAGCCATGCACCATCATTCCCAGCTAATAAGCCTTTTAGAATAATAGAACGTAGAGAATCTTGTGAATCAGCTGAAGAGAAATGATGAAAGAAAAAATATTTTACCTGTTTGTTGTGTACATTTTAGATACATTTTATCTAGATGTGGGATGATCTCCCCAAATCATCTAGTATGTGAATATGAAATAATAATTTTGTTTTGTATGTTATTCAGTTATGCCCGTATTAAATATTTACTGTGTTCTGTAATTAGGTGAGAATTGGAGAGAGGCACGAAAACTTAATGTATCCACGCAGCACATTTTGATACCCATGCATGTAAATGTGGAACTCTCTAAGGCGATGGTTTTCATGGATATTAAGATGCCCAAGTATGTATTAGTCTGTTTCATACAATTCTACATTTTTTCAATAATTTTATAGCTAAGATAATAAACATTTTAACAATTCTTTTTATAGTAAAATATTTGTAAAATAAAGTACAATTTTTTAATTCAGGCTCTTGAGAATATTTTTTTTGGCATTAAGTACATTCTCATTATTGTGCAAACTGTCCAATGTCCAACACTAGAACTTTATCATTTTTCTGACTGAAACTTGGTACTCATTAAATAAAGTCCCATTCTGTTCTGCGCACAACTCCTGAAAACATCCATTCTGTTTTATCTTCATGAATTTATGACAATTTTAGGTATCATATACAAGTGGAATCATACAGTATTGTCCTTTCTTTTTGCTTAGATTCGTAGCACAAAATTCTTCAGAGTTTTCTTATGTTGTTCTAGACCTTTAAAAAAAAAATTCCTCTACTCTGTGGTTCTACCCTTTAGTGAAAGTGGGTTACTGAAGTCTTCTGTTCTTAGACAAGTATCTTCCCCCACCTAATTCTGTCAGTGTTTGATTCATACATTTTTTAACTGATGCATATGTTTATAATTGTTATGTTTTATTGTTGGCTGTCATGTCATTTCATTATGTAATAATGTTCTTTGTCTTTTTTAAAAGTATTTTTACTTATAATTTATTTTGACTGAGAATATAACTGTAAATGGTTGTATTTGATTAATTATATGCAATATCTTTTTGCATTATTTTACTTTTGGTCTGTTTTCTTTGAAAGTGACTCTTACAGATAATGTATACTTGGATGCTTTTATCTTATTCATCTTGTCAGTTTATGTGTTTTGACTAAAACGTTTAAATATTTACACTTAAAGTAAATACTAATGGAAAAGGACTTATTTTTGTGAGTATATTTGCTTTTTTGTGTGTTTTGAGACACTTTTGCCATGTAGTTCAGGCTGACCTTGAACTCACTATGAGGCCCAAAATGGTCTCAAATTTAAGGCAATGCTTTTCCCTCAGTTTATTTGGTTTTTGTAAGCTTTTTCTCTCTCTCCATTTTCTTAATCTTCTTTTGTATTTAGTTGATATTGTGGCATGTTTTGAGTTGTTTCTGATTTTCCTGTTTTGTGTATTCTGTAGTTTTTTGTGGTCACTATGAGACTACTACATATGCTAGAGTTACTATAATCTGTCTAAAATTGACACTAGCTCACTCCTAATTGTATGCAAAAAGTCTGTTTCTCACTCCACTTCCTTTAGTTTGATATTGTTGCAATTTAAATCTATATATTTTTGGTTATATATCATAGATTTATAGTTATTTTTATGCATTTGTCTTATTAGATCATCACATAAAATGATTTACAGTCATTTGAACAGACATTGATGAATGGAAGACAGTACAAATATTTAAGGAAGGTATAAAGTCATAGGCAGATTAATTAGAGTTTGAAAGTAAGAGAAAATAGGGAGAGATCGAGCATGAGGAGGTATATGGGCACACTTGGGTAAAGAGGCTCAAGTCAGTCCATTAATAAAAGAGTAAGATCAGCCTTTATGAATCTGCTAGGGACGCTAGAGTATGGTTTGAGTTCTGGTTTCGTAGCTCTAAAGAAATCTTTATGACTTGAGGCCTTATAAGATTCCTAAGGGGTAATGCCGGTTTCTGTTGTAGGATAATTGCTCCAACCTCCATGGGAGGTCACCATGGATTAGACTGTGAAGGTTGTGCCTTTTTGGAATCTGAGGGACTGTAGGTGTAAAATGATGACTGCAGTCTTCTGGGTATGACAGCTCAGAAGAATCTGACTGAAAGTTTTAAAATAAAGAGGATACAAAATGAAGGCCGACCTTCATTCTGCTTTTAGTCACTTACTGGCCGTTTATGGGTCCAAACCAAATGAAGAGTATTTTTTTTTTTAATAAAAACTACTTTTAAATCTCTGAGAACCTCAGAAGGAAACAGAAATCATGCTTTTAATGAGAAACAGGTTATGGGCCAACAAATTTGTCTTCTGTCACTATTGTGATCTCTTGACAGTGTCACTTCCCTAGAAGTTTAAGCGAAATGTAAGCAAAGGAAACAATGATGGCTATTAGAAGAGTAATAAAATAATCAAATCTAGTAATGAGTCATGATTTTAGACATCTGAGCTCTTTGACAAGTTATTTGACCTGGCTCTCCGCTAGTTTCCTTGTAGGAATTGTGTGTATATGAGAACTCATAGTCACTAGGGAACAGCTAGATTGTGTACTGCATAGGCTGTGGGAACTGTTTACAGTATTGCATTAAAGTATTTTCATTGTCCATCATGTAGTAGGGACATGATAAATAGTAATGTCATTTGTACTTGGAAAATAGTAGAGAGATCATAGGTAAGATGGAAATTGGAGTAATGATTTTTAGCATTTTAAATCATGTTTGTATAGTTTAAATGGTACAGTATTCTTTTTAATTAGGATGCTTAAGTCACAATGGAGGTTCCTCTGTAATAATTTGTGTATTTTAAAAACAGATTCAAGATTTCTGGAAAGTTACCTCTTGTTTCCATACATGTCTCAGATAAAAAACTGCAAGGAATTATGGAATTGATTGAAAGCATTCCAAAACCTGAACCTGTAACTGATGTATCTGCACCTGTCAAATCATTTCAGGTATTATTATTTTCAGAATTGATGATACACTGAATTAAAAGAGAAACTTCACAAATAATACCTGAAGCAATCACAGGAACCTCAGATAAAATTAGTTACAATCGTTTTAACACTCTATAAGAGGGAAATTGATGGGCATGCTCTATAAAAGAGATACAATACAAATATTTAAGAAAAGTGTATAATGAACTCTATCCTTTGTTTTGCAACCTCCAATCTCTCTTTTTTAAATTTTTGTGACAGTGTCTCGCTTTGGTAGTTCAGGCTGGCCCTGAGCTCACTATGTAGCCCAGGCAAGTCTCAAACTCACAGCAATCCTCCTGCCTCTCTGCCTTTGAGTGGAAGGCTAGGATTATAGGCATGAGCCACCACGCCCAGCATTGTGATATGTGATACTGATGGTTGATGGGCGTGAGTTACCGTGCCCAGCATTGTGGTATGTCATTACCAGGGATTGAATTTGGGACTTTGCACTTGTAAGACAGGTGATGGAACCACTGAAATAATCCCCAGCACCCAATCTGTCTTTTTAATATTAAACATAGTCCTCTCATTTTTCAGAAAATATTTATGGCATATGCTGTTACACACATGTATGTTTGTTCTTTATACTTAACTGCTCTGAATAATCCTCATTACTGTCATATGTGCTATATATTACCTCAGATACTTTAGTTTATGAACAGTTTGGTTCACAGACAGAAGCATTTGACAAAATTTTGTATTTTGAAAAATCTATATCTAAAGACAAACATAACCACATCTTTCCACAGAAACACAAATTTGGCCATCTTTTCAGGCTGGTAGAACAAAAAAGTTTGTAAACTAAGGTACCACTGTATTTTCATGTTAGCACATATAGATCTACCTCTTTTTTCATGTTATATATTATTGGATTGTATCGTTATATTATCTTTAACAATATATTTCTTTTTGATGGACAGTCATAATTGTTTACAATTATAAAAGATGTCATATTGAACTTTCTTGTACATGTGTTTGGCTATACTTTTATCCATGGGAAAAATTCCTAGGGGTGGAATAATTATTATTATTATTATTTTTTTTTTTGAGAGAGGGTCTCAATTTATAGTTCAGGGTAGCCTTGAGCTCAGCCTCAAACACTCAGCAATCCTCCTGCCTCTGCCTTCCAAGTGCTGGGATTAAATAGGCGTGAGCCACCATGCCCACCACTGTGGCATGTGATTCTGATTGCTGATGGGCATGAGTCTCCATGCAGTATTGTTGTATATGATTAATGGGGATAAAACCCTTGCGAAGCAGGCACCGGAACCACTGAGCTAAATCCTCAGCTCTAGAAGTGCAATTATTTGGTAGTAAAGGGTATGATTTTAAATTTTGATGGGAGTTTTGCCAGATTTTCCTTCTGAACTGTTACAGACTGTTTAGAGTAAATGATTGTCTTTTCCCCCGTGCTCTCATTAGTTTATTAGCAATGGTTAAGATTTATTCTGAGAAACTATTCTGGGTTGTTTTTTTTATTTTTGAGACAGGGTCTCACCTTGTAGTTCAGGCTGGCCCTGAGCTCGGCCTCCAACTCACATCACAGCAATCCTCCTGCCTCTGCCTCCCGAGTGCTGGGATTACAGGCGTGAGCCACCACGCCCGGCACTGTGGTATGTGGTACTGCTTGCTGCTGGGCATGAGTCTCCACACCCAGTATTGTATGTGCTTACCGGGGATTGAACCCCGGTCCTTTCACTTGAAAGACAGGTGCTGGAACCACTGAGCTAAATCCCAGCCCACTATTCTGATTACGATTTTGTTATTTCTTTTTTTTTTTTTTTTTTTTTTTTTTTTTTTTTTTTTTTTTTTTTTTTTTTTTGAGGCAGGGTCTCGCTTTGTGGTTCAGGCTGGCCCTGAGCTCAGCCTCAAACTCACATCACAGCAATCCTCCTGCCTCCCAAGTGCTGGGACCACAGGGGTGAGCCACCACGCCCGGCATGGAATGTGGTACTGCTTGCTGTTGGGCGTGAGTCTCCATGCCCAGTATTGTATGTGGTTACCGGGGATCCAACCCGGGTCTTTGTGCTTGCAAGACAGGCGCCGGAACCACTGAGCTAAATATCCAGCCCCTGATTTTATATTTCTTTATAAGATTAAACATTTGCCTCTAAAAAACCACATTTAATTGACTTCTTACTGTAGATAAAGCTATCTTATAAAGGAACAGATAAACAAAAATCAATGAAAATTAAATTTCAGATAGCATAAAAAAGATGTTCAGCATTACTTATCAAGAAAATAAATCTGTATTGAAATACCACTAAATAATGTCTATAACAGCTAAAAATAAAAAGAATGAGAACACCATGTCAGGGTACTAACATGATAAGAATTTAATGCTATCTGGAAAATGAAAGAAAAGAGGAAAGACATGCACAAACCCTATGCTACACTGCTACTGTAATGCAAAAAATGGTTAGCCACTTTTCAGAAACAGTTCAGTGATTTTGTTCAACAAACTTTTATATATATATATACACACATATATAGTTATATATACATATATAGTAATATATATACACACATATATAGTAATAAATATATATATACACACATATATAGTAATATATACACACATATATAGAAATATATATAATATATACATATATATATATATATATATTTTTTTTATACACATACACTCTATCTCTCTGGCCATGTGACCTGGGAATTCTAGCGACAAGTAGAGAATCATTTATAAGTGCTCAAATATTACTAAATAAGAGCAAAATCATGCAGTGGTAAGACATCTAATCAAGGAGGAACACATAAGATAACTTCTAGGCATGGTGTGCCGATATTTTGTTTTTTGGTCTGGATAGAAGTTTTGGTGGTGTTTTTCTATAAACTGCACCATCTGTTCATATATGTTTTGCAAAAAATAAAATAAATTTTTTGAAATATCTTTATAAATTAAAAAATGAAACTGAATTTTCCAACTCCAGAATCTTAAATATTATGACTTGTGATTCCTCATGGATATACACAAGTAATTTTCTTATTTATGTTAAGATAACATATCTAAGATTCGTTTGTACTTTCACTTTATCAACTAATCAAATTATTATAGTAATTTTATAATTTAGATTTAGTTTTGAAATCATAAAAATATTTCTTTAAGTCTGCATATTACAATTTACTTTTCTAATTTAGACCTAAATTGTTCTCAGTAATTAAAATTGAGCAGCTTTTTGTCAAAATTTTCTTGACAGCTTTGACTAGCAATCTTTTTTTTAATTGATAATTTGTTTTTTCTTTCAGATTCAAACATCTACGTCTTTGGTATCATCACACATTTCACAGAAAATAATTCCCCTTTTGGAACTTCCATGTATTGCCGAAGAGGGTAAAATGCACCTGCTTAAAGAAATTTTTCTTACTGTACATATATAATCAAAATAAATTCCATTTTGAGGAATATTTTCTTCACATGATCATGTGGAAGAGGATAAATATCTTTTAAACTTCTGGATTCTCTGTTAACAAATGACAGATTAACAAGACCAATACGTTCAGTTAACATGTTTACATGAGGTGGTAGTAAAAGATGAATTTCTGTATCAATTTGAGTTTAAAAAAACAAGAAAAGGAGTTTGGGGCTTCTCTTTTTGGGGCAAGTACGTTATGCAAAAGTAACCAGGAAAAGTATAACAAATGAAGTTAAGGCTAGGTAGAATAAAGTCATAACCATCTCCTGTTAAGAATGTCATGAA
>PVIR01002600.1:30121-100527 GCA_004026965.1 Petromus typicus
TGGAGACCCACACCCAGCAGCAACCAGTACCACATCCACAGTGCCGGGCGTGGTGGCTCACGCCTGTAATCCCAGCACTCGGGAGGCAGAGGCAGGAGGATTGTGATGTGAGTTTGAGGCTGAGCTCAGGGCCAGCCTGAACCACAAAGCGAGACCCTGTCTCCAAAAACCTAAAAAAAAAAAAAAAAAAAAAAAAAGAATGTCATGAAGTTAAGAGTCATCTCCTGGTAAACAGAGGGTAACATCTTTACAAAAGTAGCTAGATTTTTCTTATAAATTTTAATATCTTTTCCAAAGAAAAACATGTTCTCTCTTGGGAGTTTTAATGAATGCTTTTTCTTAAGACAATTAACTCAGTGTAATCTGTATACTAAAAAGACGTGATTTGAAGTCACATAGTCTGATTTCCTACGATCATTTGAAAAATTTGAGTAGTACATATTTATATATTATTAAGATATTTTTGCTGAAATCCCTTTAAAAGTATAGAATTCATGAGCTCAGGTCTAAAAAAAAAAAATTCTGTGAAACTTTGTAGAAGTCTAATTAAAAATGTGACAGTCATTTGGAGAATTTTGCTATAGCAAAACTTCTAAACTATGTAATCTTCTTTACCAAAGGGGAAAATTGTGTTAATGCCTACATTCACATTTTAAAAATATAATATTTAATTAAAAGATTCATATCACAGAGACATATGTGCACCTATGTTTATAGCAGCTCAGTTTGTGATTGCTAAATCTTGGAAACAACCCAAATGTCCATCAATTGGAGAATGGATAAAAAAGCTGTGGTTCTTCTACAAAATGGAGTATTACTCTACCATAAAAAATTATAAGTTTGAATCATTTATACTTAAATGGATGTACCTTGAGGACATCCTTATAAGTGAAATAAATAGGTCACAGATGTGTAAATATCGTATCTTTTCTCTGGTATGAGAAAACAAAGCTATAAATGAGTTCTAGAATGTATGTTATATATTGTGAAATAGAAAACACTCAAAGCGTAATGGAGTGAAGGGGGGAAAATAATGAAATTATAACAAAAAGGATGGAAACAAAGTTTATATATATGGGGGTGGGGGTGGGAGGGCGGGCAGGGTTATGGGAAAAAATGAGAATTAAGTTGTGTCATATACTGGTACTAATTCTCATTGTTGAATGCAATCATGATGTATATATGTAATGTACCGATAAAGATTTCAATTAAAAAATAATAATATTTAATAACAAATATCTGGGTTGTTTTCGTGGCTATGCTGGAAAGAACAAAATGTATTTTTGTAGTTTTAAGACTTAAACTGACTATTCTAGATATTCTAGAATTGGTTTTCTTTTGTCACAGAGAGGAAATACTGCTGGTGAGGTCATATATCCTAACTTCATTGTTAGATTAGTAGGGCTTATACTTGAGATTATTTTAGTTTTCTTTAACCTGTCTTTAGTGGTTTAAGTGTTTGAATCCTTTTTTAGTTGTCTATTCATTTTTAGTGTCAGTTTTGGAAATGTAAAGTGGTAGTATTTCATTTTACAGTTGCCTCTTTTATCCACAGGCAGTGTTCTAAGGCCCCAAATGAAAACCTGATACCTCTATAGTACCCAATACTATGAATCCTGTGTTCTTTGCTTTGTGTGTTTCTCTGTGATAAAACTCATTGCCATCTGCACTTTAACTAAGCACTTATGTTATACTGTGTCTAATGTTTGCAGTGTGTGACACCAAAATATGAGGTTTTTTTTTTCTTGCATAGTTTCATGAATAGATTCATTCTTTTTTTTTTAAATTGAAATCTTTATTGGTACATTACATATACATATCATGATTGTACTCAACAATGAGAATTTGTACCATTGTATGACACAATTTAATGTGGGTCTTAAAAGCATTTCACTTAAAATGAAATCACTTTATGATCTTTCTTTGGCATATCTGAGCTACCAGTGCCACTACTTTTAGTTGCTATCTGAACACAGTTGTCATCCAATGTGGGTAAATGACTTATGGGTGAGTAGTCTGTGCAGTGTGAATACTGAAAGAATACAGAGAAATTTCACCCAGATATGGTGCCCTGACATGTTAATTTTTTTTTTAATTCAAGACCTTTGCAAAGCAGCAGATGCTGGAAGAGTCTTTACTGTGATACTATTCAAAGACAAGATATGCTAAAAAAGAAAAAAGATGATATAATGTTTTCTGAATATTGATTAAACTGTAATGTGCAGAGGGAAGATAAATGGTTGTAATCATACCTAGCAGAATTTGTCACAAGCTTTTATCCATCTGTAGGCCCATTGAGTTCTCAGAGAGGATTATTGTGTTTCATTGTCTGAGCATGGGGCCTGTTCATTTACTTAAAATCATTTACTGCCTTACAGACTGTCATATTCCCTGTCTTTCTGTCTCTTATAAAGAAGGGAATATATATATCTGGATTTCATTGGATTATTTTGATAATTGAAATCCTGTGCCTCTCTCCTCTGTACATGTATTAGTTTATGTATCTTTGTAATTATTACCTACTGTCAGTTTATTTCTGCAAATCTGGAAGCATTTGGAGAGCAAAGGGAATCTTTTTTTTCCCCCCATACTACCCTGATAGATTATCATCCATTTCCAGGCATAGAACACTTCAAAATTTCATCATGGTACTCAAGAGTGGCATATAATTTTTTTTTTTGAGACAGAGTCTCGCTTTGTGGTTCAGGCTGGCCCCTGAGCTCAGCCTCAAACTCACATCACAGCAATCCTCCTGCCTCTGCCTCCCGAGTGCTGGGATTACGGGCGTGAGCCACCACTCCCGGCACTATGGTATGTGGTACTGGTTGCTGCTGGGGTGAGTCTCCACGCCCAGTATTGTTATGTGGTTACCAGGGATTGAACCCGGGTCCTTGCGCTTGCAAGACAGGCTCTGGAACCACTGAGCTATATCCCTGGCCCAGAGTAGCATATAATTTGAAACTTTTTGTTTTAATTATTTTGAAATATTAACATTAGAGGGTGTTTTCATTAATATTTTCAACCTGCCATTGTCTTTGAGTAACTAAAAATCACATAAAACTGTGGAAAGTTGGCTTCTTACAAACTTCAGGGCCTTTTCTCTACTGACATTATCGCAGTTTATAACTGAATTCTTTTACACTACTGAGGTAGAGGGAGATTAGATAATCATTGGTATTGACATTTAATGGAAATTTTTCTGATGTAATTTTAAAACAGGTTAATGACTTTAAAAGATAAAAGCTAATAATTAGATTTTATAATTTTTCTGTACCTTTTTTTTTTAAAACCAAGAATATCGTACAAAAGTAAATTATTTAATTCTTGTTTATATTAAATTTAAAAATAGACCTTAAGTATTTAATGTTTATCTTTATTTCAAAAATTAAAATGTTCACTTTTGTTATTGACTTAAAACAATATTCTATTAAATTTAGAGTCAGAGGAGGAATTTTTTGATGCACCTAGTAGTCCTCTAGAAGCACCTTCTCAGGTTCCAACTAGAGTTAAAAGTATTCAACAGAGAAAGTTACAAAAGCAGGACTGCCCAGTAAATTTGACTGAGTTCAAAATACGATTTGAAGTAGAAGAGGTAGGTACCATGTAAAATTGTTATGGATTTTTAAATTGTTGGCCATTTCTGTTGTTGATATCTAATTTACATAGCCCTGTTGCTGATAGGCACTGTTGTTTTCATTCTGGTTTAAGGTTGATGCAGACTTGCATCGTTCACTGTCATCTGTTTTCTTGAAGATTAACATCCTTAATCAAGGATTAGGAATTTAGATTATATGTTATATATTTCAATATATAATTTCCAAAAAAATGATTATATAGCATAATTATATATGTGGCCAGTATGAAGTTGCACCCTAAACTTTAAATATGTAATGTGTCACATACATATACTATTCAAAGACCAGATCTGCTAAAAATATGTATACGTAAAAATGTGTGTGTGTATACACACGTTAATATATACATATATACACACACACACACACAAATCCATATATATAATACCATGTACCATATATGTAATACCATGTATGTGTTTTTGTTTAACATAATGATAGTCTTTTTTTTCCTCATTCTGCAGGTTTTGATTCAATTTTATCACCTTGAGGGAGATTGTGAACTACCTGTGGTAGAAATTGATGTTTTAAGGTCAGGCATGGAAGTTGAAATTAGAACATTTGATTTGAAAGCAAATGCCTTTTTGAAAGAGTTCTGCTTAAAATGTCCAGAATTCTTTGGTAAGAATCTTTATTTACAAATTAACTAATTAATTAATTTCATTGTTTTAAGGGCAATGCTCCAAGCTCCTATGGCTCCATTTGTATGACCTCTTGTACGTACCTCTTGATAGAGATCACACCTCTTGATAGAGATCGCATGATGAGTCAGGATACCAGAGCATGATGTGGGTGTCAGGCTTACTCTTTCATAGCTGCTACTCCTCATGGGAATGAACTGTGTCACCCTGCAGGATCCTCCATGGCCTAATTATCTTCCACTGCACTCCACTTCTTCAAGGTGCTACCAACACCTCAAGACTAGGATTCCAGCACATGAGCCTGTTGGAAAAACCACATCTAAGCCATAGTAGAGTTAGTTTTAAACTTTTCTTATATTTGGTTCTTTGGAAGCTAGGGAATAGTAGACCAGAGAAAAATGTTCTTTTTTTCATTATGGAAAATTCATTAGGATTAAATTTTTTTTTAATTGAAATCTTTATTGGTACATTACATATACACATCATGATTGCCCTCAACAATGAGAATTTGTACCAGTATATAACACAATTTAAAAATTTTAAGTCTGGGGCTGGGGATTTAGCTCAGTGGTTCCGGCACCTGTCTTGCAAACGCAAGGACCTGGGTTCAATCCCTGGTAACCACATACAATACTGGGTGTGGAGACTCATGCCCAGCAGCAACCAGTACCACATACCACAGTGCCGGGCATGGTGGCTCACGCCTGTAATCCCAGCACTCGGGAGGCAGAGGCAGGAGGATTGCTGTGATGTGAGTTTGAAGCTGAGCTCAGGGCCAGCCTGAACCACAAAGCGAGACCCTGTCTCAAAAAAAAAAAAAAAATTTTTTTTAAGTCTACACCAAATATATGAACATTAAATTAATTTCCTGTTACTGCCATAGCCATCTATCACAAATTTAGTTTCTCTATACCAACTGTTATCTTACAGTTTTCAGAGCAAAAGGCTGACAGAGAGATCTCACTGGGGTAACATCATAATGTCAGCAAGAGGATGCTGCCAGGCTACCGTGTTCCCTAGTGTTTAGAGGGAAAGTAATTGAAGGAAGGAGCTATTTTATACAGGGTCTGGTCCAGATTCCAGCCTCTACAGTGCTTCCTCCTTTCCTCAGACTGTTTGAAATGCTCTCGTGGCTGCATTCTGGAAGAGCAGGTCTGAAGTAGCACAGTCCAGCTGTGTGGTGTTGCTTCCCTTTTACAAAAATTCAGCAGTTGTTTGTATTTCTGCTTGCAGGAAATAAAAGGTCCTGTGGATCTATATCCTTCTCATGCTTTGGTGTTATCAGTGTTTTAAATTTCAGTCATTTTTTTTGGTATCACTGTTTGCCATCAAATCTGGCGTTGATGATACAGCAGTTCAAATTTTTGGCCCATTTTTAAATTAGGGAGCAAGTTACGTGATATATCCTGAAAAAAGAGTCAGGGTGTATGATTTATGCACGTAATTTTATTTTCTTCACTTGTTATTTAGTTCTTCCAAACTTTATTGTAGTAGATTTTGTTATGCTGATCTCTGGATAAGAATGCCATCATATGTAGTAGACACAATTTTATTATCTATTTTACATTAAGAAGCAATTTTTGGTTAATTAAAAATGTAAATAAACTTGACAGTGTACCCTACTAATCTAGAAGTTGTTCATTTTTACATTTATGCTTAATTTCTAATCTTTTCTGAAAGCAAAAGATTAGAATGCACTTGTATTCTAAAGTTATTATTTCATTATTATTATCAAAATTTTTAGATGAAAATAAAAAGCCAGTATATTTGGTCACAACACTGGATAACACAATGGAAGATCTGTTAACACTGGAATATGTAAAGGTAAGCAATTCCATTCATAACAGCTTGTTAGCTAAGTGTGTTACTGAAACTCCTAATCTAGTTTTGTAGTTTTAGAATAGTTTTAAAATAATTTTTAAAATCTTTATTCTCATATAATCTTAGTATCATATAACACTTTGTCTCTTATGGTTCTCTATCAAATAGTTGTGATTTACAAGTATTTCAGTATAGCAAAATAAATAGCCTGTGCTCCATGTAGAGAAAACTTGTAGGTTAAACCTCTCCTCCCTAACACACACCAGGGTATTGATAAAAAAGTTCTTAGTCTCAGTGAAATTTGTTATACAAGATGTTGATTTCATTCTATTTTCTACCATTGTCTGAAGTTATCTGGTTTTCCTAGTTTTAGTAACTCCATTTCATTCAAATTGATATGTATTATTTTCATCTATGAAGTTTTTCATGTGGTTTGTGATTTTTTTCTATGAACTTTATTTTTGTGTCAAATCATGTTAACAATCACTTTACTTTCAGAATAACCCCAAGTATTATAAGACCATTTTTGCTATCCATTATTGATATAGATTCTGGAGAACTTTTGTTATGTTTCTATTAGACTTTTAATACAAAAATGTTCTACATCTAAGCAAAACTAATGTATAAAAAATTTATTACTTAAAAGGGAAGAAATCAATCTTTTCATTTACAACAGTGTAGATCAGTCTGGAAGGTAGTGTGCTAAGTGAAATAATCCAAGCACAGAAAGATGGTTATTTTACAGATCTCATTTATATGTAGAATTAATAAAGTTGAACTCATAGAAGTAGAAGAATGATGGCAACAAGAGCTGAGGGAGGTAGGAAGGAAAGGTTAAAAGGAAGCAATGTATTAGATATAGTGGAGGAATAAGTCTTGAGATCTATTCCACAGCAAAGTGACTATATTTAACATATATTTCAAAATAAAAGTACATTTCTAATACCTTACAAAAAATGATAAGTGCAATGATGTTAGCTTGATTTAATCATTAATCATTTAATCACATTATACATCTACATCAAAATAACATGCTATCCCATAAAGTTATGCAATTATGATATATCAATGAAAACTAATATAAGAAATTTTTGAGAAAAAATAGTATTTGGATAATTCATTGACCATTCTGTCACAAATTTTATTTTCAAAATCATTGAAAATTAGGACTCATACACAGTTCTTGATGATCAAATGATTGTTTCCTACTTTTGATATTTTCTACTATTTCTTCTCTTTATGGTGATGATATATATGCTGAATATATGCCGTGTGTTAGCAAAGATCATATTAAACCAAATTTGTTTTGATAAAGCAGTTATGTCCTGGGAAGCAGTTGCTTGTTAAAGTAACTGAATCTGTTCATGTATAGATCATATTAAACCAAATTTGTTTTGGTAAAGCAGTTATGTTCTAGTTAAGCAGTTGCTTGTTAAAGTAACAATCTGTTTGTGTATATGCAATGTTAATATATGTATGTAAAACTATATGACGCATACTTAGTGTATATAGTATAGTTACCTTATAACACAGATCATCTACACACTTGGAATAATTATGTAATGTATTTTAGGGCTACCATGTAATGGTATATGTATGTGTCTTCCTATGATATTCTAACTGATTTGTTTTCTTTTTGGATAGGCTGAAAGAAATGCACCTAACTTAAAAAGTACCTATAACAATGTTTTACAGTTGATCAAGGTATGAATGGATATTAATTATTGTTTTCAGTACTGTAGTTTTATGTCTAAATGTATCATGAAAATTGTAGCTGGAATATAAGATCCTTGAGGATAAAAACAATATTATAAATCAATTCTGTCATACATATGTTTTTGTGTATTGCTAAGGTTTGAATCATGAACGTCATGTACTAGGGAGTCACTCAACTACTGAACTATGTCCTTAGTCCAAATATAATCCTTTATCTCTGTGTTAGTCACTTTTCGATTGCTGGGAAAACTATCTGACATCTGCTGTTTAAGTAGAGTTTTATTTTGCTTACAATTTCAGATAATTTAGTCCACGTTTGACTGGCTCCAAGGCAGAAATGCCATTGCAGAGTTGCTGGTCAACCTGTGGGCATCCTGGAAGCAGAAAGAAGGGAGGAGAAAAGGACAAGAATACACTTTTCTAGAACAATCCCCCAATGAACTGCTTTTTTTTCAGTTAGGCCCCACCTCCTAACAGCACATTCAGTTATGGACTCATCTGTTAATGGATTAATCTGTTAATGAGTTTAGTTCCCCTGTTGTCTACAAAACTTCTCAAAGCCCCACATCAGGACGCGTGAGAATTTCGGGGGACATTTTAGATCTAAATTGTAACATTATGGCAAAATGTATTATCTTACAGAGACCAAACACATATTTATTGACATCTACTTTGTTCTTTAGGTGAATTTTTCCTCTTTGGATATTCATTTACATACAGAAGCACTTCTGAATACAATAAATTATCTCAATAAAATCCTTCCACCTTCTGTGGAAACATCAGCCTCAGTGTCTGTTGCCGAGACTGAAGACAAAGAAGTCATTAAAAAATCAGGTATATTTTTTAAAATTCCAGTGCAGAGGTTTTGCCAAGTAAATGAGTAAATTTAGCCTCCAAATTTATTAACTTACACTAATAACCTTAGAATTCTATTGCCTAGAAGGTGAATCTTTCAGAGACTGAATGCAAAGCTGCAATTTACTTATTGCTAAGTGCCAACACTGCAATTAAACCTGAATGCCACGGGTTTAGTTTAGAAAAAACCCTACATTAATATCTTTTCTCAGACAAGAAAAACACAACATGCAAGCCATATGTTTGCCACTACTGACTTGGACTAATACCTAGAAAATTCATTATATTCCTGGTTAATTTTTGGAAATAATGATCAAGGAATGTAAAAACTGCTGAAGAAAACTTGCTATATAAATAAAACTAATATAATTTATATTTAAATTATAGTTAAAGGTGATACAGAAGTATTTGATTTGGATTAAAATTTGTACATTTAATTAATAGTTTAGAAAAGTACACCAAAATTTGAGTAGTATCAGAACATATTTTAAATCAGAGCATTGAAATGGGAAATGCTACAAAATCAGAAAAAAGTTTTCTTTTTTCCAATACTAAAGATCAAACTTAGGACCTTATTTATACTTGCTAGGTAGGCCATGGTGCCACTGAACTAAATCCCTGCTCCCAAAATCAGAAATTTTTGAGTGTCACTTTGTACTGAAAAAGTCTAGATTTTGGAGAATTTCAGATTTTGGGTTTTTGGATGTTCAGTGTATTCTTAAAAGCAGTGAACTTTTATAATTTTTGAAAAAAAAATCTAATCACTGAGTCATAACAGATCTAGGATTTTACAGTTATACTTCTTAGTTTCAAATGTTTAGTCTTCTCTAGGAACAGTTTTATTTTGCCCTTTCATTTTTGTTTTCATTAGGGTAGAAGTTCCAGTTCCGTAGAGAATATCTATGTTACTTTCATTTGAATTGTAAGGGATATTTTCATTATTATCATCATGGTAAATAATATTGTGGCAATATTTCAGTTACCTTGCAAATATAGTGTAACTACTACAAATTTCTGATCTTTTACAATATGATTTTTTTTGTAGCTTTCAAGCAGTCCATGAATGAAGATATTATTACCTTGCAGATTTTAGCAGAACTATCATGTTTACAGATTTTTATTCAAGAACAAAAACGTAACATTTCTGAAATAAAGATCGAAGGTAATAAAGTTTCATAAAAATGTATTTAAAACTATTAAAAGAGGGTCGGGGATTTAGCTCAGTGGTTCTGGAGCCTGTCTTGCAAGCGCAAAGGCCCAGGTTCAATCCCTGGTAACCACATGCATTACTGGGCATGGAGACTCACACCCAGCAGCAATCAGTACCACATACCACAGTGCCGGGCGTGGTGGCTCACGCCTGTAATCCCAGCACTCGGGAGGCAGAGGCAGGAGGATTGCTGTGATGTGAGTTTGAGGCTGAGCTCAGGGCCAGCCTGAACTACAAAGCGAGACCCTGTCTCAAAAAAAAAAACAAAAAAAAACTATTAAAAGACGAAACAGTTATTCTTATAATTCTTACGTGTATATCTCCAGCAAGAGAATAACAGGATCAATTGGGACCTCTAATCCTAGTTTTTTCAGAAATTTCCACATTGATGTCCATAGTAGTTGTACCTGTCTACATTCCCATTAACAGTGGAGAAGGGTACCTTTTTCTCTGCAGCCTCATCAGCCTTTGTTGCTGGGTAATTTTAAAATAGCAGCCCTTCTTTCTGGAATGAGATGAAATCTAAGTGTTGTTTTCATCTGCCTCTCAAATAACCAGTGATGTTGAGCATTTTTTGATACGCTTCTTAGATGCTTTTACATCTTCCTGTGAAAACTGTCTATTCATTTCAGATATCCATTTTTGATTTGGGTCTTTAAATGTGGGACTGGCTAATTTTTTAAAGCTTTTTATGTATTCTAGATAGTAGCCTTTGCAAGATTCATATCACAGTGACATATGTGCACCCATGTTTATAGCAGCTCAGTTTGTGATAGCTAAATCTTGGAAACAATCCAAATTTCCAGTAACTCTATACTGGATAAAGAAAATGTGGGATTTTGTTTGTTTGTTTTATAAAATGGAGTATTTCTATACTATAATTTTCGAGTTATTTATACTAAATAAATATATCACAGATGTGTTAATACCCTCTCTCTTCTCTGATATGAGAAACGGAAGTTAAAAATGAATGCTAGACTGTATGAGAGATATTGTGAAGTAGAAAATATTCAAAATGAAATGTGATATAGGGGTTAGCAATAAGGGAAAGAAAAAATGTGATGATAAAGAAAAGGAAACAAAGCCTATGTATATGGAGAACGGAGTGTTGTAGGTTGGCTAGGGGAATGGGAAAGAAGTATTAGGTCATGTCATATACTGGTACAAAGTCTCAGTGTTGTATGTGATCATGATATATATATATGATATATATCATATATATAAAGATTTAAAAAAAAAACAATTACTTATACTCCTGTCTCCTTAGGACTTGATTCTGAGATGATTATGAGATCTTCAATAACTGAAATAAATGCAAAGCTAAGGAATATAATTGTTTTGGATTCAGATAAAATGGCTGTGTACAAAAAGGTAAGAATTTAGGGGAGGGAAAGTGGGATTAAAAAGATGGGTTAGGAACATGTACTAACTCTCTCCATGATGAACATAATACTTATGTCCTAGAAACATGTACTAATAATTTTAAAATTGATTTTATTGGTATATTTTATACATATGTTATGATCACATTCAACATTGAGAATTTGTACCAATACATGACACATCTTGATTCTCATTTTTTCCCATTCCTCTGCCCTTCCTACAACTCCCCATCACCTAAATACATAAGCTTTGTTTCCTTTTTTTTTTAACCATCACACTTTTTCTGTCCCTTCTTTACTACCTCCTACCTCCTTTCCCTTTGAAAAGTTTCTTCCTATTTCACAATACCTATCATACATTTCAGAACTAAAAGTAAGAATTTATATTGCTAAATAATACATCATTAAGTATTATTATCCTTTAAAAGTGATGATACTTATTAGATGGTCATCATATTTTAGCAACATGGCTTATTATATGCCTGGATTTATTTTTTAATTTTATCTTAGAGCAGAAGGAGTTACAGTTATATTGGTCATTGACTTGTTTCCTCTCAGCCACAAGGAGAACAAAAAGACCCAACAAAAGTCCCTACATTTTCTTATGTAATTTAAAATACTACATTGTATCATTACTCCATACTTATATTTCAATAAATCTTATTCTTCAAAGCACATTTCTTGTAGTTGTTACCAGACAATGTGTAAATAAACTGTATTTGCCTTTCTTTTCTGTCAGTTGACCTTGCATCTTTTACTATTTTTTTAAGAGGGAAGTCTGTGAAAATCTCACCATTTTAAAATTTGATCCAAGCACCAGATAAAATCCAAATCTGTGGAACTTAAATATTTATTCACATGGATCTTTTTCCATATAGTAATACTTTTTAAAAATTATACAATAGGTACATATTATATACATATCATGATCACATGCAGCATTAATGGTTTGTATCAGTATATGACATGACTTAATTCTCATTTTTTTCCCATTCTCCTAATGACCCCATCAACCCCCCACACCCTATATACATAAGCGTTGTTTCCTTTAATTAACCATCACAGTTTTTTCCTTCCCCTCATTACTTTTAAAATTCTTTTCTGCCTGTTAACTTTCAGTGTCCTTTACTAAATAGTAAAACCACAGTATTTGAGATTCTCATTCATAGTAGATAATCCTACCCTTAGAGTGTATTACCTTAATACATTTTTAAAAATGTGTTAAGGCTCAAAAAATTTTAAAGTTCCATCAATTCTAATAGTCAATAAATTATTTAATAGTCTACTTGCTTATTCTTAAAATGGTCCAGCCAATCTTGCCTATAGCACTCCATCTCTGCCACTGGAGATTTTTTTAAGTTTCATACACCTCTAAACTCTGGTAATTAAGTGTATCTTGGACTCATCTCTGGAGAACACTAATGAGTGGGCCAGCTCTTAGAGCTCAAGTTCTTCTTCCCCTCCAAGTGCAACACACTAGTGGGAGAACTATGACTCTAGGAATACAGGTAAAAGAGACTAACTACACGAAACAGCTTTGTTTATGGAGGAAGAAATACCTGTCTGCTTGTGGTAGGATTACAGTACCTAGTATGGTCCCTTGTTGGAAAATTAGTAAGTACATGACTGCGTTAGCCTAGTGTTTAATCTTTCTGTTCCAAAAGGTGAACTGACACTTGTTGCCCATCTGTCAGAAAGTTTTGTCCTCAACAGAGGTAAAGACAGCATAAGATGAGTCACATCTTTGATTGTGTTTTTTATAAAAGCCAAGACAATCTCATATTTTGCCTTCAGACACTGCCATTCATTGCAAATTCATTACTGTTAGAATTACTGCCTTCATCATTTTGCAGTTGTTTGTTTAGTGTCTGCTTTTTAAAGATACATGAAAAGATATTTTCATTAGTAAGAAGCCCCTAGATTAGTCAGAATGGGGGTTTTGAGGGTTCTTGTAAAAGGGTGACTACTTAACGCTAAATTGGTATGCTTCATTAGTTTACCACTATCACTTAGTTAAGATTTTAAGGCTCATTTTATTTTTACTCTTTTAGTCATCATTTATTTTTTACTTTTTCAAATGTATATTCAAAGTAGGTAAAAGGAAACAAATCTTTTAGGAATGGTTTTTAAGTGATTTAAGGCTGAAACCTTTATAATTCCTGTGTTATCTTTTAAGGAGTTGAGGATGTAGCTCAGTGGCAACCACAAGGTCCTGACTTTGATCCTAGTCCTGAAAAAAAGTAGAAGGGAATGTGTCCTTACAAAGAATAATCAACCGAAACTAGCATATTTGTCCAAAAAGGAAGCTCCTAAAAAAGAGACAAAATACTAGATAGTTTATTATTTGGAAAAAGACGGCACAACATCACATAGAAAAATGAGGCTCTTACATGAGGTACATGGGTTTTAGTGTGAGGCATAACTGTTTTACTTAGCAAATAGTGTGACTATTAGCCTTCTAGAGAGGGAGAGGAGAGCAGGAAGAAGAATTTAACCAAATTGGAGAGGACTTTTGGAGCTGGGCCTTTGTAAAGGCCATGCCTTTACACCTTAGACTTTCTTAAGAGAATGTGAATTGTCTTGTTTAAAGGAAAAGAGGGAAGGGACCTTGAAGGCAGGGATTTGAGGCTAGTTATTATCTGTTTATTGAGGTAATTAACAGTGTGAGATGGCCCTACTATTTCCCTATTTGAGGCCTCTAAATTAGGTTGCAGACAAGCAACCTAAAAAGTTTGTTTTAATTTGTAGTTAATTTTATTAGTACATTTTATACATACATTATGATCACATTTAATATTGAGAATTTTTACTTCTACATGTCGCATCCTGATTCACATTTTTCCCATTCCCCTGCCCTCCCTACATTCCCTGACCCCATATACATAAGCTTTGTTTTCTTTTTTTAACCATCAGATTTTTTCTATTCCTTCTTTACTTTTCCTTACCTACCCTTTCCCTTTTCCTTTTGAACATTTTCTTCCTATTTCATAACACCTATCATACATGTATACCTTCAGTTTCTCATAGTAGAGAAAAGATAGGGTATTTATACATCTGTGTCCTATTTATTTCACTTACGAGTATGTCCTCAAGGTACATCCATTTGAGTATAAAGGACTCAAATTTATCATTCTTTATGGCTGAGTAATACTCCGTTTTATTAAAAAAAATCTTCTTTATCTAGTCTCCTATTGATGGGTGCTTGGACTATTTCTAAGATGTAGCTATCACAAACTAAGCTGTAATAAACATGGGCAAACACATGTCATTGTGATATGGTTCTTTTAATTCTTTTATGCATACACCTAGTAGGAAAATAGTAGGGCCAAATGAGACCTCTATTCGTAGTTTTTTTAAGGAATCACTACAGTAGTTGCGATCCACAGTTGATCTCCACAGTAGTTGCACCAGCTACATTCGCACCAGCAGATGAAAGGATTTCTTTCAACCCTCAGCCCCACCAACATTTGTTGTTGGTTGATTGATTTTGAGATAGCAGCCATTCTTTGTGGATCGAGATGGAATCTCAGTGTTGTTTTCATCTGCCTCTCTCGAATGACCAGCAATATTGAACATTTCTTCATATGATTCTTAGCTGCTAAATGAATACGAAAACTTTTAAGTAGGCTGAAGATGATGGCCTGTGCCTGAATTTCAAACAACTTGTGATTGGCTTGAAAATGGATCCTAAAATAGCAATGATTGTAAACTAATTTATGACATGCTTATTTCAGAATGATACTAATAATTTCAGTAATGCAGAGTGATAGCTTTCTTGTTAAAACATCAAAGACTTCATTGTATGCTGATTCTGCTGTTCTTCTCACAGATTTATTCTCTCTCCTAAAATTCTTAGGTTAGACTCAAGGAATAATATTTCCTAGGCATTTACATGTTCACTGAAATTTTTATTTGAAGGACATTTTGACTGGATTTTAAATCCTTGGTGTGGATTTTCTTTACTAGGTGATCTTAAGTTATTTAATGTCTTACAATCTAGTATTGATAAATCTGATGACATTTTATTTTTTCCTTCTAAAGCTGTTTTAATTCTGCCTGGATCTTTAGATCTATTTGAAATCTTCTGGTTAAGACTGCAGACAAGTACATAGACGGCCTCACAAATTGAAAGTATATGAAGCTTTTCTCTTCTTAGGATAGTCTTTTTGCTTTGGACGAAAGTACTATCAGAAAAATATAAGTTTGACACACTAGATACTCAAAGCCGGTTGGTTGAAGGATATGGAGGACTCAGCACTATGTTTACAAGTTTTTACTGAAAGTACTCATTTTGTACTGTTGTATTTTATTTTTTCCTTACCTCTACCTGGTAGGTCTCCTAGGACTTAGCTCTCTGCTCTGAACTGTATTTTGAGCAAATCACTATAGTTAGATCCAGAAATGAACAGTACCACTTGTGTAATATTTAAGAAAAAAAAAATTTTTGACTATTATAGTCAACAAAAAGTACAAAGCTCCTCTCCTCATTGAATAATAATCAGTAATATGAAACAGTATTTGGGTTGATGGGTGCTTTGAAAATACTAGCTTTGAAACAATTGGATGATATGATGCATAAGGATAATTTTAGGATTATCAAAAATATCTGTAGAAGAAACATTTGAAAGTACTGTAATCTGAATTATAGATTCAAGCCTTGTAGAAAGAAAGGGTAAAAGAAATAGCAACCATAAAGATCTTGGGAATGTTCTTGGCATATTTGGGAGGTTATAGGGATACTAGTAACCCTTATATAGTGTTCTTTACTAGGGTTTTTGTTTTGTATTTTACTTTCTAAGGTCACCTTTATTGAGCTTTAATCTATCTGTAGTAAAATTTACATTATTGGTGCTGTTCTGAGTTTTCAAACACACATACAGATGGGTAACTTCCAACACCTTGAGGTGCCAAAGCAGAGATCGGAAACCCTGACTCAGTCCACCCAGGGCCCGCCTGCAGATTCATTGACATCCATCAGAGAACAATAATTTTCAGGAGGCATCAACAAGAAGCAGAACAGGATTTTTTAGATGAAACGTTTGGAGTATGCACAGAAATAGAGGGCTGGCCCTCAAAAAAGAAACACTGCCTTGAGCTGAGTACATTTATGCGGGTTTGGGGACAGAAATCTATAGAACTTTGGAATTTAGAGAAAGGGTATTCAATTTACAAGTTACAGGCTACAGCGCTTTCTAAAGAGGAAGGGTGATGGCCCATTCATAAGTACTACTACCCATCCCAGGTAATAGAAGCATAAACATCCATAGAGAAAGGCCCATTTTAGAGATGAAAAGAGATGTCTTTTATAGTTTGAAAAAAAGGCCCCCTACTAGTAAAGGAAGGCCCAAGTATATAGGTCAAAGGGGAAAGGCCGGTCTTACTGTATGTTTTCTTTTTAAATTAAATTTTTATTTTTATTAGTGTACATGTTTATAGTACATAATGATTACCTTCATGACCAGAAGTTGGTACATGTATATAATACATCTTTGTTCTTTTTACTCTTATTTTTCTGTATCTTTTTGTCTCCTCAGAATTTTGCTCTTTAATTCATTTGTACTTTAAAGTTCTCATATAAGAGAAACCATGTGATACTTAAGCTCAAGTGATTGCTCTTAGTGAACTTTCAAAGTCCTTGTTTGTGATTTTAATGGGAAAACTTTCAATTTTTCCCTAGTTAATATGATGTTGGCAGTACTTTGTCATAGTTTTTATCAGCTTGAGATAAGACCATTCAATCTACAGCTATTTTCTTCAAAGATTATATTATGAATGAATGTTAGATTCATTCTAAGTTTTGAAAGTGAGTGAAGAAATACATTTATATCATGATTCTCAGGATAAAATATAAATTATAAATTTTTAAAATTCTGATTTTTTAAATTTTTGGTTCTCCATTTAAAAGTGCTATCCCAAACTCGTTAATTTCTTAAAGCTAACAGGGATCTCTCACTAATAATTTGAAAAAAAAAATGAGTAAACATAATCTGTAGATTCTAATAAAGCAGGTAAAACTGTTTCCTTAATTTGTCCTCCTTTGTACTGGCTTGAATACTTGGGAAATTTTCAAATGTGTGTGTACTTTATTACTTCTTGCTTTACTTTTTGTCCTGAAGGCACACTACTTCAAAAATGGATTGTAATAATTGGAATTTTCTCTCATTAAGGCTGTTTATATCACTGGAAAAGAAGTTTTCAGCTTAAAAATGGTTTCTTACATGGGTGCAACTGCTGGTTCTGCATACACAGATATGGACGTGGTAGATCTTCAGGTTAATTTAACTGTTGGTTGCATTGAAGTAGTTTTTGTCACAAAATTTCTATATTCTATATTGGTAAGTATTTAATACTTTAATTCTTTTGGACTAGTTCAGAATAACAAGGGTTTTTGTTCTACTTTATTTAATTTTTAAATAATTTTCTGGATATCATTTATCATACCTAAACCTTTAGCATCTTATTTATATAACAAAAATATTTAGTACCATATTTATGTAGCATAATTTTACACGAGACTTGGTAATTGAAGTATATTACTGTATTAATACATGTATTATATATATCGTGATAAATATTCGTTGAAGTCTACTTCACCATTAGTTTAAAGCCTTGTGTTGCCTTATAGTTCTAATTTAAAACTGTGAGACACAATTGAAATTTGCTTTAATTTCCTTTGTATTGTGGTTCTATGCATATTGGACATTTTAAGCAAATTTAATCCTTATCTAATTTATCCCTAAGGATAGTGAGTTCTTAGTTTTGCTTTCATAGTTTTTTCCAGATATTATTATGAGTTAATATTAGTTTGAGCTAATATTCTCCTCAATATTATTACTATCTCCATGAAAACATCACTCTTCTTTGAAAATGCATTCTGTATCTTGATGCTTAAAGAAGATAAATGCAAAGATTTGAATAAATAGGTCAAGAATAGAAATACTTATAAGCAAGGAGGGAATTCATGTATTTACATGGATATTTTTTGAGATATGAAATCATTTTGTGTTAATTCAGAATTTTGAGTTGATTTTGCTTTGTGGCTTTTTAAGTTGCTATTACCAAGCAGTTTTTCTGTAAACATAAAGTCTTTGTAAAAGAACAGTAAATATAGGTAACTCATCTTTATTTGATGCACTTTTATTAGGCAAAAAATGTCACTAAAACCTCCTTTGATGGCCTTATAACTGAATATTACTGAAAATAAAGTGTTGGTTTTCCTCTGAAAACAAAAATTAAGTATAAATCTAGAAAGTTATATTTTTGTCACTGAAGTATTTTACCTAAAAGAAATTGCAAAATTTATTTTAACACTTTAAAAAGGCATTTTATAGTTTATTTTTAAATTTTACAGACACAGGTAAGCTATCTGTTGAGGTTTTGTTGTATAGTTGTTAGAGTAAGTTCAGTAAGAAAGGAAATAAGTAAAACATTCTACTATTCTTAATTATAAACAATATAGTTGTTATATAATGTATTATGTATAATGTATTTAATAATTCCATTAGTGATAACGTCAAAAATATCATTTTCTCATCTTTATAGGCTTTTATAGATAATTTTCAAGCAGCTAAAGAAGCTTTGGCTGAAGCAACTGTTCAGGCAGCAGAAATGGCTGCTTCTGGTGTAAAAGAACTAGCACAAAGGAGTTCAAGATTGGCACTGGATGTTAAAATCAAAGCCCCAGTGGTGGTCATCCCTCAGTCTCCAAATTCAGCAAATATTTTTGTAGCTGACTTTGGATTAATTACAATGACAAATAAGTTCATTATGATTACTGAGAGCCAGAGCAATCCTCCACCTGTTATTGACCTGATAACAATAAAGCTCAGTGAAATGAGACTTTACAGGTAAGCTTTTCACAAGTCTCTGTGTATAAAATGTAGTCTTCATAATTTTTACATTGAAGGCTTCAGTATCTTGAGTATTCCTTTATAATGGAATTTTATTTTAACCATACTTGGTTTTGTGATTCTCTCTCCCAAATGTAATTTTTTTTAGTAAGATCAGTTGTAGCCTTAGTAGTTAAAACTAAAAAATATTTGAGAACTACTTCATAGATAATTAAAGGAACTAAACTTTATTGCTGAGGAAGTGTATTTGTGCTTTTTGTTTATATTTTGTATACTTTTCTGACAATTCTTTATAAATTCTAAGTGTAGAAGAAATGGACAATGGCTTGTTTTATTCATTGTAAACACAGTAACATCCAAGCTATTCTATCATTTTTGTGTTGTGCAAATAAACAGTGGAATATAATCTTACTTTGACAGGGGATTAGGCGATGGAGGAACAAATAAGTACCCCGATAGTACCAAGGCTTTTGTATTGTGTTTTTAGTGTTTCAGTGCAATTTCTAGTTACCTGTTTTTTTATAGCTTGGATTAATCTTACTTACTGCTCTGACTTAACCAATTTCTTTATTCCTGAGTTTTCTTTGATTTCATTTTATTATCTCTTTGCCTTTTTGTTCTCTCAACTTCTGCTTCTCTTTGGCCTCTGGCAGGTCTGTCTCTTTTCTCTGCCTTTCATTTTATCAAGTGAAGATTTTTGAAGAAACTTTGAGAAGTAATTCACATACAATAAATTTTGTGTATGTGATGCATATCATTTGTTAGTGTGACAGTTTATGTACAATTGTATTTCTTGCTTAAATATTAAGTCAGAGTTAATCAGTAAACCCATCTAGGGCTGGAGTTTACTTATGGAGGTTTTTAAATTATAGTTTCCATTTTGATAATAATTTAAAAGCATTATTTAATTTTTAAATTTATCTTGATAATTGTTATCAAGGATTTTTGTTGATTTAGGCTGTAGAATTTAATGGAGTAAAATTAGTCTTACCAGCCCTTCTTAGTAATTATCATCTGTAGTGCTATCTCCTCCCTTATTACTAATACTATTTATGCCTTTTAACTCTGGTTAGAAGTTTACCCATTTTACTGGTCTTAAAGAACCTGCTTTTGAATTTAATGTTTTCTCTGTTTTTTCTTTCACTGAGTTTTTATTTCATATTTGTTACTTTATTTTAGGGTTAAATTTTACTTTGTTTCTTTAGGTGGTGGTTCAAATTATTGATTGGAATATTTCTTCTTTTCTAGTAAAAGCTATGGTGTTATAAATTTTAGTTGCTCTCTTTGTAGTTCTCTCTAGCATTTATGTAAACTCAACTGACTTTATCCCTTTGGGTGCTCAGCACTATCTTCTCAAATCAGGGAGTTCCTGACATTCTGGGTTCCTCTTCCATGTGCTTAGGTCTGTAAATTACCTCAAAACAGTAGTAAACAGGAATTTGGAGGCATACTTGTAGAATCATTGAACATTCATCTTTTGATGATCTGTTTCCCGAAAACTTTTCTTTTAATAAATTTTTGTCTATTTTTTTCTTTTGGAGGATGCTGTTTTAGTCAGGAAGGTAAATCTGGTTCATGTAAATATCTATTGTAAAGGGGAAGTTTTTGTCCATTGTATATTCAGCATTTATTAAGCACCTAATATGTCTTGGAACTGTATTAAGACAAAGTATGACAGTGCACTATCCTTCTAAGTAGCTAATAAATAGTACCTACTTTACTGAGCTTTTGTAGTATGTACTATTCAGTGAGCTATTACACTAAAACATGAATTACCTTTGAATTTTGGAAGTCATAGAAAAGAGATCAAAAGAAAACAAAAGTGAAAGTTTGGAGATGTGTTGACAAGGGCAATTTGTCAACTGTGGTACACCTTTAACAAATTTTGCTAGCTCAGTCTGCAAATAAAGCCAATACATGCCTAAGGAAGTTTAAGAAATGCTTATATTTAGGAATTAGGGAAAAAGTATAAAAACAGAAAAAGTAGTAGTTCCACTTTACCACTCAAAATATCATCACCAGAAAAACACAGCATAGGAACAGCACTACCACTGAATGGAATATTGGAAAAGTGTTAGAAATATAGAAAAATATTAGAAAATATTAGTAAGTACAAATAAGAAGTTGCTCCACCTTTACCATTCAATGTGTCATCACCAGAAAAACAGCAGAAGGTATAGCACTACCCCTAATGGATGGCAGAAAATCAAAACAATCTCTTGTTGGGCTGGGGTGAACTTAATCTTCTTCACCTTCTATTTATCCTTCTTTTAGACAAAGAGGCACCAAGCCAAAAGGCAAATGTGGTCATTGTAACTGCATGTGTACCGTCACAGCTTTGCCCAGAAGCTGAGGCCGGACACATTATTTTGAGAAATTTCTAGTGTCCTTGATAATAACAAACTTGGCTTCCACCCTTCCTAATGATCTGAAGGCTGTGTACTCTGGGCCTGTGTTCCTGGGGAAGAGGCCAGCTTCTCCCAGGAAGACTGAAGCCGGTACATCTGGTGCCAAGGTTTGTTGCCGTAAGACTCAATTCTCTCAGGTCTATTTTCCTATCCTGCCTAGCATAGAGGTTAATCTTTTCAAAGCCTATTAGCTCTTTCTTTTACTTTTCTCCTTCAAGAGGATAGATTGTTTACTATTGTAGCACATCATTTATGAATTACAGATGGCAGTCTCAGGTAGGGAAATAATAATTTAATAATTATAAGAAATTTTAGGGCTGGGGAGTTAGCTCAGTGGTTCCAGCACCTGTCTTGCAAGAGCAAGGGCCCGGGTTCGATCCCCGGTAACCACATAACAATACTGTGCGTGGAGACTCATGCCCCAGCAGCAATCAGTACCACATGCCACATACCACAGTGTGGGGCATGTTGGTTCACGCCTGTAATCCCAGCACTCGGGAGGCAGAGGCAGGAGGATTGCTGTGATGTGAGTTCGAGGCTGAGCTAAGGGCCAGCCTGAACTGTAAAGCAATAGCCTGTCTCAAAAAAAAAAAAAAAAGATAATCAAAAATTTCTGTGAGTTGAATATCTAATTGCAATTATATACATTCCAAAAATTAATAAATGCCAATAAATACTTCTTTATTTTTCTAGTATTAGTGATATTGTATGCTCAGTTATAACCATATGAGCAAAATATTATTCGATAAATTTTAGTACTTCTATACCACACCTGCTAAATACTAGATGAACTTTATTATTATTTTTTTAAAATCAACTCTAAATTTAGTAGTTAAATATGAAAACTTTCATGTCTGCCTAACAGTAACGCCTCTGTGTTTACAAGCACATTCACATGTAAGAAGTTGAAATACTTTTATGCTTAATCGTTGTTTTGTCAACCCTTACAAGCAACACTTGATGATACATACATGCATTCTAATATCTCTAGCAAATGTAGAAAGTAGAGGTAGCACAGTACTGCACACTTAGCGAGAGAATGTTCTGTTGTCACCTCTGCAATGCACATGTAAGCATAATTGAATTTTGTGACTCCATGACCAAGTTATGCAAACAATCATATAATGGTAGAAGTTTATGATCCCATGAGGCTGCATCATTAGCTGTGGAGAATTGCTTTCAGTCCATAGACTGCAGATTGGAAATACCTGCTCAATCGGGTTTTTAGTAGCATTAGGCAGAGATTGTAGGGATACATATATGTTTAAGTATAGTGTCACTCTGTAGCCTATCCATGAAATAATTTGATACTGAGCATTTTGAGAGATCTCTAATGACTTTCATATTTCTTGCCCATTGTGTAAATAATAGCCCAAATCATAGTCATAATTTCATATCCTAGAGATTTGCTGCCAACTAAAATTTAAGTACAATATTGAGGTGTAACCTATGGAGATTGTCATTTCAAAGTACAATGGAAAGCTTTTATGGTCCCATAGTATTTGAAGGGGTTTCATGACTTTCATTCCTGAGCATCAGTCCTACTGTTAGTGCTTGGAAGGGTAAACACAGTCCATTTAATGTGCAGTTGTACATAATTAGCTGCTATTTGGACCCACAGAGAAATATCTTTAGGCACAGTTTTGGTTTTTTTGAAGGAAATATGTGTTCTGTATACCTAAATCAGCAAATTAAAATGTTTTTATAGTAAGGTATTATATAATGTTTCTTTACTGGTGATATTAAGATAATTCTTATTTTAGGGATTTTCTGATCAGTTTTTATATTTTTGGCATTTTTCATCATATTGTTAAATTCTATTTTTTAAAAAAAACATTTCAGCTTCTCAGAGAACATCACCTGGGTTTCTAGTAGGGTAAAATATCTCTAAGTTGCTGTTTCTCTTAATAATTGAT
Source organism: Petromus typicus (assembly GCA_004026965.1). Classification (NCBI taxonomy): domain Eukaryota; kingdom Metazoa; phylum Chordata; class Mammalia; order Rodentia; family Petromuridae; genus Petromus; species Petromus typicus. The sequence goes on from PVIR01002600.1 coordinate 53,556, forward strand.
TTCTGTTATATTGTATAATATGATACACATATATTTTTATCTGAATGTGTACAAAACAATTTTGTTTATACTTATAGGTCCGAATTTATTAATGGTGCATACCAAGAAGTACTGGATCTACTACTGCCATTAAATCTTGAAGTGATTGTTGAACGAAATTTATCATGGGATTGGTATCAGGAAGTTCCTTGTTTTAATATAAATGCTCAGTTAAAACCCATGGAGGTAACTTTGCAGCTGCATATGGATTTCTATTTTGTTTGTTGAAAAATACTCGCTCAGAAAATAAGACATTTTTGGTGAAAAATTCATGTATTAGCAGTTTGGTCAGAATTGAAATAGTATTAATAGACTTGTTAAATTAGGCTGAGATGCAAATTTTCCTGTTATTAAATAATATGTAAATAAAAGCTCATATTTAATATTCTCCATTTATTCTTCCAAGAAATATTTGAATTATTTGACTGTTTCCTGTTCTGGGTTAGATAAGAGGCACAATGACAAAAAAGTTACAGTATATCTTGACTTCATAGAATCTACCATTCTAAGCCAGATGATGGTGGTCTGGAAAGTGCAATAGTCAGACAATAAAAATAATTAAAATAGTTTTAAATGGGGGCAATTTATGAAAGAAGCACATAGTATTCAATATATTAACAGGGCATTAGTGGAGAGATCTGATAGGGTGGAAGTATTGATTTGGGAGTCATCAGTATATGATATTTAAAATCATAGGAATATATGAAATGACCTAGAAAAAAAGAGCAGTTAAAGAAGAAAAAGTCCTAGGAGAATAGAGAAGTTGAAAATCAAACTGCACATGTTATCATCACATTAAGCATAGGTTAGGCTTACCTGCATACTGTTTGACCTTGTTTCATAGATCTCCAATGGAACAAACACAAGTTCATATTTTTCTCTGTTACTGAATGGAAATCAGAACTGTACCACATGCTATAATGGTGGACAATGACAAATACCCTGGAAGATTTCCTTAAGAAACCGACTTAAATTCTCTTTTTCCCTTTGATCTCATTTTCCTATCTCTATTTAAAAATTTATTCTAAAAGAATCATCTTGTTACAGATTTCTGACTTTTAAATCAAACTTCTATCCAGAGATTAGACTTTGAGTTTAAAAACTTTAAGTGTTCTAGTGTGTTATTAATGTGGATACTTCCATTTATAGGGTCAGAGATGGAAAATACATTCTTAACATAATAAAGTCTTTTAAAAACAGCAGGTAGTTCTTGTAAAACATAAGTAGTATATTCCACCCAGTTTGTTGTGGAAATCCCTTCCCACTTGTTCCACAGTTGACAGATTTTTATGCAACAAAAGAGTACTGCTCTCCTGCAGTCTTCCCGAGGGAGAATCTCTGCTGAATATTCAGGTGACTGTGCAGACCATCTCAAATGCTTACTGCCTTATAAGGCAGGCTCACTAGTAAGAAGTTGAATCTTCTTCACCACCTAATTGTCCTGAGTAAAATATTCCTCATTTAAGGACATAATCTGTTTAACAACCATTCAGATTTAGGATTAAGGCATGCTGTTTGGATTTAAGACTTATGTCTTGGACTTATGACTCATCTTAGTCGTGTACATCTTGTTTGTAGAGCCTCAATGTCTCTTTTGTACAGTATACTTCGTTTTATATAGTACTATAATTTTTGCAGATAGTACTGCACTGTACTTGAGTTTTATGTTGTACATTTACTGCAAGTAAGAGATATAAATAAAAGGAATATTGGTTTCCTTTTTCCATTTCTTTGTTTTGAATATTATACTGTACATACTGTAAGACAGTTCCTCATTTAACAACTGATTCCTTAACAGCTTGACTGAAGGAATGTAAACTTAGTCATAAGATGAAGAATGTCTATAGTTAGTGGCTCTTGGCAGCCCAGTCCATAGCCCACATATCTAAAGAATCAAGACAAAGTGCTACTGTAATGGGTGATTATGACCTTTAGGATGTTTCAAGATTGTGCAAGGTTGTGCCTGTCCTGACATTTAGGAGCCATGTGTAGCAGTCCTAGGATCTTTACAGTCTCTTCAACTTCTTCTACTCACCTGCTGACAATAGTGAATGATAATGATTAATATCAGTGTTGAGGGATATTGACTGTATATGTACTAACTGAATTTATGTAGAAGTTTTATTAGAATTTATACATTTGTAATGGCTGCTGCATAACAGTCACAAAGTAAATGTCACAAAACGAATAATGAAACTTTAAAAACAAAGTATGAATAAGGTACACATTCTGTTACTCTCAAAAGTGTATTAGTATATCTTCTTTGAAATTCAGTTAGAAAAGTCTTGGTATATTTGTTGAGAATAAAATTATCTCTGCATTATAACTATCAGAATAGTTTTAACAAAATTAGAAGTGAGCCAGAAGTAACTGAAGTGTCCTTATTAAATACAAAAGTAGATTCTTTTTTACTCTATTGCTGTTGTACTATATCCATGTTTTCCAAAGAAACAGATGTGTGTGAGATGGTAGGGTTTTAAAGATGGTGGAGGCTAGCATGTTCAAAAGTAGCACAGTGGACCAGCAGGGTGTTTATAAAGGGAAAGGGTTGACATTGCTGTAATCTGAAGGTAGTATTCCAGCAGAGTTCTTGCTTAAAGTATTTTGCTCTTTTTCCTAGTGAAGGTCTTCAACTGATTGAATGAGGCTCACCCGCATTATCGTAATGTGATTCACTTAAAATCTACTTATTTAAATGTTATTCTCACCTAAAAACTTACTTTGGGCCAGGGATTTACTTAACTCAGTGATTCTGGCATCTGTCTGGCAAGTGCCAGGTCCTAAGTTTGATTCCCCATTACCATATATCACAATGTTGGGCATGGTTGTTCAAGGTTGTGCCTCAGGTCTGTAATCCCAACACTCAGGAGGATTGCTGAGTTTGAAACTAGCTTGGGTACATGGTGAGTTCTAGACCTGCCTGAACTACAAAGCGAGACCCTGTCTTTAAAAAAACAAAAATAAGAACTTACCTTTATAGAAACTTAGACTATTATTTGACAAAATATTGTGTCCAAGCCAAGATGGCACACACGTTTAACCATAATCATACCTTTCAAGATAAGTCTTGTGATGCTGATTGAAAACACATGGGGTTTGGAGTTAGCTCTTGAAATTCTCTTTAGTGTGTATGAACTGAAATACATCACTTACAGTTTAGCTTCTGCTTCTTTTAAAAGGAGAATTGTATTCTGTATTATGTTTTAGGACTATTGTGAGGCTCAAAAATAATTATATAAAACACATGAAGTACTTTTCATACAAAGGTGACATATTACCTTGATTATAAAATGTGTTTACTAACCGTAAAAGTCTGAGGTAGCTTGATGACTGCAGGGTCAAGTTCAAGTTAAAGCTATTGAATAATTTGGTGTGTTCATAAGTAGTTCATTGTTCATGGCTTCATCAGTATACATAAGTAATTTAATCTGTATTTCATGAGCTACTAAAGATCACATGGTCATTTAGAAAACAATATTCAGTTCATAAAAATCTTAAATGCTTTAAAAGTTGGTTTTATAGAGCACTGAAGTAAATGGTCATGTTTCTTGAATAAGAATTTGAAGTATGAGAGGTCAAATATAAAGGCATATCTGGGTGTGATTTTTTTTTTCTGAATTTTTTTAACAGTTCATTCTTAGTCAAGAAGATATAACAACTATTTTTAAAACATTGTATGGAAATATATGGTACGAAGAAGGTGTTATTGCCTCATCTGCTGTAACTAAAGACCAAAGTAGTAGCAGTACCAGTGCAGCTACTAATACTTCACACCATTCAGGAGGTATGTTCATAATTCTAAATCAGTTTCACCTTCCTTTCTTTTTCTCTTTTTTCATTAGCTCTTTCTTCTCCTTCCCCTCACCTACCTTTCTCATCAGTGGATATGGGTAGTAACTATATTTCAGCTCTCTGTCACTGAGATGCAGTATAGTAGTACCTTAGCTCATGAACTTGATTCTCACCATGATTCTGGTCGCAAATCAAGTTGGATAAAACTGAATCAAATTTAGTGGTTAAGTTCAGTGTTGACCTTATGGAGAAATTTCATTCAGTTCTCATGCAGTTGGGTTTACAACCGAAATCATGGAAAGAAGTGTAAATTCATGAACCAAGGCACCACTGTATTTAACACCCAGAAATTAAACAAGGAGAGGTTTAACTTGGCTTGTGGTTCGAGGGTATCTCATCCACGCTTGCTTGACTCTGAAGCAGAAATAACATGGCGGAAGAGCATGATGCAGCAAAAAGTTTATGGCCCCAGAGAAGCAGAGGAGGAGAAGAAAGGACAAGGGACCACATCTGTCTCCATGGTCAATACCCACCAAGATACTACCCTTAATCTTGGCTAGAAAGCCAAAAAGTGATCCATAACCCACCCAGAAAGATGCAAAAGTATGTTTTACTAATCCCTAATGCAACTCCTAAGCCAGTTACAGTGACACAATTTTGCTTACAAAAGTAATTTCATAACAATGAATTCTACAACATAATTGAAATGTGTACATTCACTGGAAAGCAGGAATTGTTAAACTAACCTGAGAAGAAATAGAAAATTCAACTAGACCTGCATTTATGACAGAACTTAAATTTTACTGTTTAACTTATTAAATAATTTTTCACATCTTGATCACAAACGTGTATATAAAAATAGTTTTTCATGTTATACTGTACTTTGTCAAACTATTCCATCACACATCAGATTTCTTTATAAGAGTGTTACCCTGACATTACATAATAAATCACTAATAGAAAACACTGTGGCCAAAATTGTTTTCTCTAATTTTCAAATTGATTAAGTCTTTCTACTTTGTTTATTTCTGGTGGTGGTAGGTCTGTGTTGCCTAGTAGCAGAGCTACAGCAGCAGCATCTAGGTACCCTGCACCAGTAGACCCTATTCTCTTGGCAAATAAACTTGGGTCCTGCATTGGCACAGACTGTCAGAGCCATGTGCACCACCCCTCCCCACATAACTGTTCTGCTACTGGCTTTCTTTGTGCTAGATGTAGGTGCTAAACCTATTAAAATTTTAAGAACACCAATATCACACAAATTCTTGGAAAAGAGAAGAAGCGAGTGCTTTCCTACTCCTACAAAGAATGCATTACCCTAACAACAGAAATCAGAAAAAGACATGTCAAGGAAAAATTGTCATTTGCTAGTTGTTATGGCTCGTATTACGTGTCCCTTCAGAGCCTCATGCAGACATAGATGGAGCTTTTTACAGCTGGCTGGATATAGAGTGTGTGATGCTGAGATAAAGTGTGCATGAGTACTGAATTAGTTCATTGACTGGTTGGTATAGTTCTGGGTGTGGATAATGGGAAGGCTCCCCTCAGGTGTGAGTGATGCCATTCAAAAGATGGATAGTCTGGAAGGTATAGAAGGGGAGAGGTCACCTGCTCTTGCTGCTGCTTTACAACCTTGTTGCTTTGCTGCCTTCTGTGTGCCAAGAAGAGGCCTCTGGTGCTTCTCTGCCATGCCACCCTGTTTTGGAGCTAGCCTACTATGGACTGAAAGCTCCACAGACTATCAGCTACAGTAAACCTTTCTTCCTTTAACTTTGGCTGTCAGTTATTTTTTTCTTAGTAAAGAGAAAAAGAAACTAGAATTAAGATAGAGTTAATAATAAAATTTTTTATCACAATTAGAAAGTAAATATTTTAAAAACAATCTGTAATAACATTAAAATCCTATTTGGAAGAAAATTTAATATAAGTATTGCAAGACTTCTGAAAAATATCATATACTAATGAGAGAAACTAAACAGGACTTTAATATATAGAGAGGCATGTCATGATTATAAACTGAAAAAGTTGTCAAGATAGCAGTCCTCATTATGATGACTATAGATTCAACATAATCGCAATCAAACTTTAATAGAAACTGAAAAAATCGCTTTTAATATTTATATGGAAATAATGACTAAGAATAACCAAAAACAGTATTGTGAAAGTACTAAGAATTTATCCTATGTAATGTTAAAACTTCTAAAAATCTGTAGTTGTGTTATATTGGTAAATTTACAGAGGAAGAAAATAATATCTAGTAGGTATGTAAGTACAGTCTTTTTTTTTTTTTTTTTTTTTTTTTTTTTGAGACAGAGTCTCACTTTGTGGTTCAGGCTGGCCCTGAGCTCAGCCTCAACCTCACACCACAGTAATCCTCCTGCCTCTGCCTCCCTAGTGCTGGGATTACAGGCGTGAGCCACCATGCCCAGCACTGTGGTATGTGGTACTGATTGCTGCTGGGCGTGAGTCTCCATGCCCAGTATTGTATGTGGTTAACTGGAGATCGAACCCGGTCCTTGTGTTTGCAGGACAGGTGCCAGAACCACTGAGCTAAATCCCTGGCCCAGTCATATGGTTTTAACAATCTATTGAGTAAGAAAAGGATAGACTTTAACAAATGATGATGTAACACCTACAGAAGTAGAAGAAAAATTAAACCTTTCATTTCACAGCATACACATATTGAAAGAGTTGAAAAATATAAATTTAAAAGCTAAAACTTAGAAACTTTGTGGAGAAAACTTTAAAAAACTGTTATCTTCATTGATAACGAGATAGCCAAAGATTTTTTTTTTTAGGTAAAATGCCAAAGCAGTAATCAGGAAAGCAAAGCTTTATAAAGCAGACTGTGTTTAAATTGCTCTTCATCCAAATTAGCATCAAAATAATTAAGCCTCACATCAGACTAAGAGACATAATTGTGATACATATATTTTACAGTTTTTCTTATGTTCAGAATATATTTTCTGTCAATTGGTAGCAACTTTTTAAAACCAAAATGTTTAAAAATATTGGAAATGAGAAAGAATTCTGTGTGAATGTATAGTAAGAACATGAAAAGGTGCTAACAGTTGTTCAGAAAACTTGACAGTTATCTGAGCTCATTAAATTTTAAAAGATTGACAACAAGTACTGATGAGAAAGTAAAATAGTTAAAATTCCCACATACTACTGATAGGAATCTGCAATAGTATAACTGGAGTGTTGGATACGTAGATATATTCTTCTACCAGATCTCTTTAAATTGTTCATGTAAGATCTCTATCTTTCACTATGATTTTACCTTAAAACTGGCATGGTGGTATTTGTATCTGGAGTTCATTAGAATGAAAGCTAGGATCTGTTGTGTTTTGATATGCCATTTAATACATATTATGTACATATAAATATGTTTTGTTGAGAATTTAAATGTAAGGAAAACACAGAATTTTGAATTCTGATGAGTGGAACAATTTTTAAAAGTACTTAAAATATTTTTAAAATTTTTAAAGTAAAATTTCAGTATTAATCTGTAAGATACCTTAGTGTATATTTTACACATGCTTTTGTATTTTATCTCTAAAATGAGCCCAGTGATGACTTCTGGTATATTTAACAAAATGGAAATAGAAATGTCTGGCAGAAGCAGAACTGAGTGTTTAATCAACATTCCCAAAGTACTATAAAAATAATCCTAACTCAGGAGTTCTACATCGGAATTTTCTAATCTTTTTAATTTATTGACTATTATTTTCTGCACCCATTTAATTCTTTTGTCTATTTCAAGATTGTTGTAATGAGCTACTTTTCATGATTTTTTCTTTGTTTAATAACAAATTTTTAAAGGAGCAACAGTGGTGACAGCTGCTGTGGTAGAAGTGCATTCTCATGCCTCTCAAGTTAAAACAACACTGAATATGACTTTCAAAACAGATTATCTCACCATGACACTGTATAGTCCAGGTCCTGAACCGGTAAGTTGCAGAAGAAGGGAAAATACATTACTTGTGGAAAATTATATAGATAAATGTTTATTAAATAATGGTGTTTCCATATGTGTTTTATGATCTCTGTTCTTCTGAGAAAAATGGTTGATCTTTTCATTTAATTTTAAGCTTCTCAATTTTAAATGTAGTTAGTAATTGGAAAATATTAAAATTAATTTTTTGAACTTTGATTAGAGAGCCCTTTAAAATAGAAAATTTTCTGATCTCTGTTCTTCTGAGAAAAATGGTTTATCTTTTCATTTAATTTTAAGCTTCTCAATTTTAAATTTAGTTAGTAATGGAAAAATATTAAAATTAATTTTTGAAATTTGATTAAAGAGCCCTTTAAAATAGAAAATTTTCTGCTTTGAGGTGTAGCTCAGCAGTAAAGTGTGAGCTTAACATAGGCAGAATCCACAGCACAAAAAACACAAAGAGCAAAGAATTTTAATTTTTTTTATAAACAGATTAAATAATTTATAGTAGGTCCTATCATAAAGTACACATAAACTTGATTGTTTTTTGTAATTTTTGTATGGATTTTCTCTTCTCTAGGCTTCCTTTTCAGATGTCCGTGATCCTTCTCTACAGCTTGCTGAATTTAAATTGGAAAAAATTATAAGTACTTTAAAAATGTATACAGATGACTCTACAGTTTCCTCTTGCTCATTAAAGAATTGTATTTTAGATGACAAAAGACCTCATGTCAGGAAAGCAACCCCTAGGTATGTGTTGTGTTCTGAAGTTTATTTTTCATTTGTTTGGTTATACTGGGGATTGAACGTCTGGCCTTCACCTTGAGGTGTATCCTCCCCACCCCTTTTTTATTTTTGGAGACAGAGTCTCACTAAGTTATCTAGCCTATATTCCAACTTCCAAATCTCCTGCCTGTACCTCCCAGATTATAGATTATAATAGGTAATTATTTAGGTGAATATAATAGGAGAATATAGGTGTGTGCAACCATGCTTAGTTCTTCTGATTTTTTACTTAAAAAATGGTTGATATATTTTTTCCAGCCTATTCACAAAGTTGCATTTCAATTCTGAATACATCTTTGAATCTTCAAAGCCTCAATTCATTCAAGTCATGGTACTCACTTTAAATAAAATGTGTAATGTCTTGGTTTAGTTATATGTTATTCTTAATGGCTAGTTGATGAATTGATCAAATAAATAGAAGTAATTAATGCAATTAAATGAGATTTATAGAAATTGAGAAATGCTGACATTCAAAACTAATAATTTCTTAAGTATACATTTTCTAATTTATGAAATGGCTGTGCTTCAGAAGGTTGTAAATCCATTATTTGGAGGACTTCCCAAGACATACCTTTAATGGTGCTTATTTGTTGTCAGCAAAAAGGATAAAAAAGTCTCAAGTTTTACTGATATATTTGGTTTTTTGTAAATTACTCATATTATTGTTTTTCAGAATGATAGGACTGACTGTGGGATTTGATAAAAAGGACATGATGGATGTAAAGTATAGGAGAGTCAGAGATGGTACTGTGACTGATGCAGTCTTTCAAGAAATGTATATTTGTGCAAGTGTGGAATTTCTGCTGACTGTTGCAAATGTCTTTTTTGAAGCCTATACCACAGGCAGTATTGTAGAAACCAGTGTCCAAGCATGGACTTCTAAGGAGGAAGGTTAGTTATCAAATATAATATTTAATATCTGTATTACTAAAATACTATATCAGCACTTTACTTGAATTAGCCTCTTAGATAAGATCAAAGGTAAGTGCATTAATAAATTAAAATCTTAATTTTTTACTGTAGGAGGAAAATCTTAAAGTGTTTTTTGGAAGGATATGTAGTTTGTAAGTTTTTTTAAAAAGAGTTTAATCTTTATTGGTTCATTTTATATATACATCATGATCACACTCAACATTGAGAATTTGTACCAGTATATGACACAACTTAATTCTCATGTTTTCCCATTCCCCCGCCCACCCTGGAACCCCCCTGTCCCTAATATATAAGCTTTGTTTCCTTTTTTATACCATCACATTTTCTCCCCTCATTACCCCTAGCCCCTATTTCCCTTTGAATATTTTCTGTCTCACAATATCTATCATACATTTTAGAACTCATTTACATCTTCAGTTTTTCATACCGGAGAAAAGATAAGGTAAGAGATAGAGCTTAATGGTAGAGTATGTATTTATCATGCTCTGGGTTCTGAGTTGTATTTCCAAGACCACTGAGATGAGTGTTCTGGTAGATTTTCTTTGAGATTTAAAATTCCTTTAATCTTACCCTGTTACTTAAAGTGAAAAAACATTTTTAATATACAATAAATTATTTAAAAGTACAATATATAGTAAATGTTTACTTATTAAGACATTTTCATTTCTATTTTAGTACCTGTGCAGGAATCAGAAAAATGGGAAATTAACATTTTTATTAAAAACCCAGAAATTGTGTTTGTGGCTGACATGACAAGTAATGATGCTCCTGCTTTAGTCCTCACAACACAATGTGAAATTTGTGGTAAAGGTGACCTTGAAAACAGTACAATGACTGCTGCCATTAAAGATCTCCAAATCAGAGCGTGCCCGTTTCTTCCAGTCAAGAGAAAAGGCAGAGTTGCTACTGTGAGTTTACTATTATCTGCTTAATTGTAAAGATTTTGAATTTGCCATATACCACACTAGAAAATGAAAATTACCTATGTTTTTTCTGTTTGCAGTACTTTACTTTTAGCTTATAGAACCCTATTTAAAGTGTCATTGTATTAGTTTGTTTTTGCAAAACATTTATTGGATTTGTTTTCAATATACATAAGAACATTCATCATAGGGAATTTGTACCTGTACATGGTATGTCATCTTATTTTTTGAAACTCCTATTTTTCTAAATGCTCTTCTTTATTTGTGTTGGTAGGAGTATTCTCACCAAGAAGTTGGTTTCACTTTGACACTTTTCATCTAAGATCTTACCCTGACTTCCTACCATATAAAGTTCAAACTGTCCTTGATCTTTCAGACTTTCTACCAGTTGGCATCGTTATTTCAGTTCTGTTCTCTTTTTGGGTGTTTTTGCTTAGATAAAGTGTTTTTAATAATCTCTATGTGTCTTAACTTTCTCAGTGCCATGGCAGAGTATCCACTACCCACAAGTTAAAGAAGAAAGGTTTATTTTAACTTAGAGTTTATACAGGTTTTCGTCCACAGTCACCTGGCTTCAAGGCAGGACAGCGTGGCAGGGGAACATCACACAGGAGAGATTGTCCTTGGTAGGACAGACAGGAAAAAGCAGCCTGTCTGCCTTACATCTTTCTCTTTATACAGTGACTCCCTGACTGATGAACAGATTTTGTTCAGAGACAACATTTATAAGTTGGATTCATTCTTAAGTCTGACAGAGGGACTCATACACATCTTTGACACAGATAGATAATGTGAAGTTTAAAAGATCAAACACACACACACACACACACGCACACACACAAATACTGTAAATAACTATTTTTACCTTTAAAGTTACCTTAAAGTGGTGATTTTAGTTTAGGGTGAGCTACTTCCATGATTTGTTTACATTTGCGAATATTTATAATACATGCTCCATTCATATCTGTCAAAGTTTGCAACTCAGATATTCCTAAGTCAGGGACTTACTGTATTCCATCCAGGCTACAAACCAAAAGGTTGATACCACTCACACCCAGAGTGGAGCTTTACCAGCACTCAAAATAGTGCTAAAAAAGTCAGTGGGCTCATAAGATTCATTTTTTAAAATTTATTGTAATCCTAAAAATACTCAGAATGTTTAGGTTGCTAAAGAAGTAGTAAATCATCAATACTCTATAGTTCATCAAATAGAAATACAAGCTGCAGTTTTGTTTTAAGTAAATATTAATTGTTAGGATAGGAAATATACTATTATCTTGGTTTGCAAGCTAATGGTTCATCATTAAGAAATAGGATATGGAATACTAATTCTTTTTTAAATTTATGACCTAGAATTTCAGTATATATTTTTATGTCACATCTTGTTGGCTGAGACTTAGCTGTATGATCACTTTTAACTGCAGTAGAAGTTGGAGAATGTATTTTTTATTCTGAGTGACTTTATTCTTGGACAAAATTTCTATTACTGTATAAGGAGAATAAAATGATTCTCTTCATAGATGAATAACATATATGAATTTTATTTTTTTAATCCTCTCTATTGCTTCCCTTCCCCTTTTCTAGATCTCTTGGTCCCCTTTCTATATTCATAAGATTTGTGTCACTATTTCTTACTTTCTTTATTCTGCACTTTACAGTAATACCTTGGTTCACAAATCTGTTTGCAAACAGTTTGATCCTCTAAGGAAAGCATATAACTAGACAGAAAAATTTGGTAAAGAAATTTTTTGTAAGAAATATTTATATACATTTGCATTTTTTTCTTTTGGCTTAACTTACCTTAAGATGAAAAAATAGCTTATTTTACATTGATAGTCTAGCATTGTGTAGTATAAAGTAATTATAATTTTCTATATTTAAAGATTAAAGAAATGGTACATTGAATTTCAAATCATTTAAGAGTTTGCTCATTTATTTTTGTGTGAGTTCTTTGGAGCATGAGTTTAAATTTTGTCTACCTCATTTTTCTTCCTTAGTGTAAGAGCAAAATTCAAGATGGTTCCTAAGATTTCTATTTCCATCCTGTATCTCCTGTGTAGTCTTCTGTTCTTGGACATGGCTGGACTAGTAGATACGATTCAATTTCTAGTCAGCTGATTTTGCAATACAGGGACATTATTCTGGGTGAAACATTGGAGAGATGATTGAAAGAGATGAAACATCAAGGAGATGTTCTGCTGGTCTTGACAGAGCAAATTGGTATGGAATGGGCCACAAGGAAGAATCTCTGAGCACCCAGTGGGAACAAAAGTAATCCCCAGCTAGTAGCAATTCGGACTTTAGTGTCAGGGTAGTAAAAAATTCTAAAACTCAAAAACAAATTTTTCCCTAGTCAAACTTCCCTTTCAGAGTATTACCGATCTGCCTGTGATTTCAGCAGGATTCTTGACCCATAAAACTAAGAAATAATAAATTTGTGTTTTTTGGTTTTTTATTGATTGTATTGGTACATTTTATATATACATTATGGTCACATTTAATATTGAAAATTTGTACAAGTACCTGACACATCTTGATTCTCATTTTTCCCCATTCCCTTACATCTTTCCATCCTCTATATACATAAGCTTTGTTCATTAAAAAAAAAAAAATCAGTTTTTTTCTTTCCCTGCTTGACTTCTACCTTCCTTTTCCTTTTGAATGTCTCCTTCCTATTTCACAATACCTGTCGTACATCTTAGAACTCGTTTACACCTTCATTTTCTCATACAAGAGAAATGATACGGAATTTATACATCTGTGTCCTATGTATTTCACTTGTGAGGTTCCTCAAGGTACATCTCTTTTGAGTATAAATGACTCAAACTTATCATTCTTTGTGACAGAGTAATACTCCATTTCATATATATTTAAAAAACAACAACAAGAAACATATCTTTTGAATATACCTAGCAGGGGAATATCAAGATCAAATGGGATCTTTAATCCTAGGATTTTTTTTTTTTCCTAATCCTAGTTTTTTGAGGAATCTCCACACTGATCTCCACAGTGGTTGCACAGTCTACACTCCCACCAATGGTTCAGAAGAATTTCTCCCTGCAGCCCCACCAGCCTTTGTTGCTGGTTGATTTTGTGATAGCAGCCTTTCATGTTTCTTAGCTGCCTTTACTTCTTCAGTAAATAACTTTGAGGAAATTTGTTACAGAGCAGTAGAAAGCTAACATGTATATACTTAACTTCATTCTGCAACAATTAACTAAATGTGGGAGCAACTCTATAATGGGGCAGTAGACAGAGATGGTGATAAGGATCAATTAACCTGAAAAGATATTGATAGTAATGTGTTGCCAGTGTGGGCTCAATAGGACAAAAGGGATATGTCCTTGAAAACTTGAAGGAAGGATGTGATAAGTAATGTCAAAACACTTGGCAAAATTGTCTTACAGTTATGTAGAAAGAGGAACTTGTGACGCACTTCTTCCATACAAAGCTAGAGATTGCCAAGTTACATGGTTTTTTGCTGTTGGTAATAAAATGCTAGAGGAAATAGATAAGTTGTAGGGAGAACAGTTAAACACAACTAATGTTACAGGGCTGGGTCCGAGGGTTGCAGAAGCTGAAACAAAAAACTCATATTTTAAAAAATAAGGCTATAATTATGTTGACTCCTGACACAACAAAGGAATTTTTAGCACACTTTAGTACAAGAGATATGAAAAGAACTTACTGGAGGTAGATACAGGATGCACTCAAGAGCAGAGTATGGGTACTCAAATGAACTATAATATACATAGTTTGGAATGGAAGACTTTTTATGTTCTGGATGGTAGAAATCTGAGGGATTTGATAATTTGTAGTCTCATCAGTGGGACAGGATGGCCCACCCATAATAATGCAATGATCTATTAATGTGGGAAATCTCAAAAGGTGGTCCATTTTAATATGTGAAAGAGAATAATTTGTAAGTTAAAAAAGGAACGGGCAGACACCTTTGTGGTTGAAAGAATTGTCTTGGTTTTGTTTTGAGAGAAAGAAAAAATAAATTGGACTTGTGTTCTTCATTTTTAAGCATAACTTTAAAAACTTCAGCCCTTTCTACTTTTATTTTTTACCCTGCTATTCCCCTGCTACTTTTACTAAAGTACTGATGATGTTGATAATTCTCACTGTTTCCAAGTGATAAAAACTGCTAAGAATCAGAAATGGGTGCAAACATGGAAGGATGAGTGATCCTATACTAAAATTTAAGAAAGATCAAAGGGTATCTAGTCACACAAGAGATTAAGGTGTGTTTCACATTTTAAGATGTGCTATAGGCAGCCTTGTCAACTCCTTAGCCACCTTAGCAGGAGGAAAAGACAGTCTCAGAAAGATGTGTGCTTTGACTTAATGGAGTAAATCCTTATGAAATCTATATAGGTCGTCAAAATGCTTTAGGAAATTATTTTAACAGAGAGATGCAAAGAACTTATACTACAAAATAGAGACTGGTGGATTCCTAAAATTCTACTTTACAGGATCAGTTTGATAAAACTACTAACTCATGTTCTCCTTTTTATAAAAGAGGAAAGGTGCGTTAGAGGGTAGAGCTGAGAAATGCAGAGAATTCTTCAGCTTGGAAACTTAATCAAGAAACTCATGTCTGGTTAGATTTTATAATTGTTTTGAACTAGTACTAGTTCCTTATTTCTTGTTTTCTTTATTGGAACTTGAATATTTGTAAATGCTATCGTGTGTGTTCCACCATTTTACGTTGGAACTGGTGAAGACAAGTAATTCATCTTAGTTTAATAGTTCTAAAAAAAAAAGAGAAATTGTTCCCTTGTTGAATTACATGTAAACTCTGATTAGCAGCTGGACCTGTTTTAGATTTTTGACTTTAGGTTGATGAAAAATAGATGAGATTCTGGAATTTTTAACTGGTAGAGATATTTGTTAAGATATGGATAGATGATGCAGTAATGGATTTGGGGCTGTAATTGTGACTCTTGGGAATCTTAAGAGGTAGTGAACATATTTTGCTTTTAGGAGATACATGAGTCATGGGTGCTTAGAAGACAGAATTCTATTAACCATGGGAAAAATTCAGTTTGTTTAAAATTATATTGTAAAATTATTTTAAAAATTATATGCATGTGAAATTGTTTATTACCTTGTCTTTTGTAACTTTTCCTATATGTGTTTAATTTTTCAGTTCAGTTTTATAAGGGAATAAACTGATAAAATCATACTTTAGCAAAGTAAAATAAAATACAAGTATTATATGTTTTCTAAACTTTTAAGCATATTTCAGAAACATGGAGGCATAGATATGTATGTTCCCAGTCCCTTGGTATGTGATGCCACATGCTGCCTCAGGGTCTGATCAATAAAAGTGGGCAATACCAAGACTTTGGTGATGCCAATGTGATTATCTTGAACCTCTAAAATACTCAGAGTCAAGGGGTCTTTCCTAGAGATATGTGTCTTCTTCGTATATCTGTGATATCTGTGGCCATAATACCCTGCACATGAATGATGTCATGTGATAGTACCTGCCACATTGCTGCTTAGTTTTTTGCATCATCTGAGCGGTATTTCCCATGAGTATTTCAGTTGAGCACATCTTTTCTCAAAGCCCATTAGTTATACATTCAGACCTCAAGAGGAAAGAAGGTGATAATAGGAAATATTGTACTTGGCCGAACAAGTGTGGTGGAATGGGCGTTTAACATTCTTTAGCTAGTAGAATGGAATACCCTTAAAAAGTAAAAATAGGAAAAAATGGAATATCTTGGCTAGAGAAATATAAATTGAAGTTGCCAACGGTCAGTAATCCAGGGACCCCCTACGCTGAGTGATTCAGGCTTAGAATCTCTCAGAAGATTTCCACTCTACTGTCACCTGGCGTGTCCATCTTCTGAAGCTTTGCTTAAGCTGGAAGATCTGCCACTGAACTCATTTACATGGCTTTTGGCAAGAGGGTTTTTTTGTCCTCACCAGCAGTAGGGGTGCTTATGTCATAGTTTGTCAGAATGAGTGAGAAGAGAAAAAATACATTGCCAATGAGAGAAACTGCAGTGGCTTTGAGAACATAGCTTCAGAAATGGAATACCACCCCTTCTGTATTGGTCTTTATTGGTCACATGACCCACATTGATGCAAATCTTGGGTGCTGTCCTACAGAGTGCTTGTCATGTATGCAGGCAGGTAAGACTCAGTCTCACTATCGCCAACAGTCTAATGAGCTAAGAATGACTACTATTCATTTGACCATCAGTGGTACATGTATTAACTTATTTTGTTACATATGTGCCCTTATTTTTCTGTGCTCATGTTTCTGTGCTCAATCAGCTAAATATTTTATTCTTAGAGATAGGTATTACATCCTTATTTTATAGAAGTTGATTATGAGATCTAGATCCCCAGTGCTTCCTCAAATAAAGCTGGAACTGAGGAGGGAGTGTTCTTATTTACTTCTTTATATTATTTCCAGTAGTACTAAATACTTTTTAAATAAATAGAATAGCAAATCTATTGAGTCACTTGCTTTTTATATTTACTATTGCTAACTTTTTGATTTAACATAGCTGTTATTGGGAAAGTCACTAAATAGAAATATTAACTACTTGAATGTTAATTTAGTGCTATTGCTTTTTGTGTTAACAGGTTTTACAGCCCTGTGACTTGTTTTTCCAGGCTACTCAGATAGGTACAGATCCACAAGTGATTGATGTATCAGTAAAATCCCTTACACTAAAGGTAAATTAATCATTCAGATCTTAAATATACTTTTAAAAAGGTAGCAAAACCTGGAAATCATAATAATGCTAGTCATTAAACATAAATTTACTTTTAAAATATTTTTATAAGATTTTTTCAAAATATTTTACATTTTTTGGTGAATGTAGGTTTTGTTGTTGGCATGCGACTACTTTTATAGTTATATTTAACATTTTGAAATTATAGTTTATATTTACAAAATTAGCATATTTTTGAAAGTTGAAATTAGTTATGGTAATTCAGATGTTTGATAAGTAACAAATTGGATTTTCTGTTTTGTGATAGTGATGTCCAATACTAATTCCTCATGGTTACTCAGCAAATATAATTAGTATATTTTGAAATAAATATTTTTCCATTTAGGTTTCACCAGTTATCATAAATACCATGATTACAATAACTTCAGCACTTTATACAACTAAGGAAACTATCCCAAAAGAAACTGCTTCTTCGATAGCACAAATATGGGAAAAGAAGGATACAAAGAATTTAAAAATGTGGTTCCTTGAAGAATCAAATGAAACTGAAAAAATAACTCCTACAGCTGAATTGTTACCCAACGGAGAGATGATGAAAATACATATTGATTCAGTTTTCATAGTTCTGGAAGCTGGCGTTGGTCATAGGACAGTGCCTATGCTTTTAGCAAAATCACGTTTTTCAGGGGAAGGCAAAAACTGGAGCACATTAATAAATCTTCATTGTCAGCTTGAGCTGGAAGTAAGTATATATGGTGTTTTCCCAGTTTTTATAACAATTTCACACATAGAGTATAATGGGAATCTTAGTGAGAGATTTTAATTCAGCTTAAAATATGAAGGCTTTACAGCTTTTGAAATGAAGTTTACAAATGTGTGTTCTTGAATGATTTCTTATATGTGTACATTACTTTTATTTTTAGAGTCCATATCTGTGTTAAGTATATATTTCAATCGATTTTTTATAAAATTGATACCTTAATAGATAATCACTCATAAGGTTTAAAATTCTTAGTTTTAAGAATTAAAATTGAATAAATTTTTTCCTCTGCCTCCAAGTGCTGGGATTACAGGCATGAGCCACCATGCCTGGCGTTGTGGTATGTGGTACTGATTGCTGGTGGAGCTGAGTCTCCATGAGTAGCACTGTTGTATGTGGTTACCAAGGACTGAACCCAGGCTCTTGCACTTGCAAGGCAGGTGCTGGAACCACTGAGCTAAATCTCCGGCCCAGATACTCTTTTCTTATAGTAATATAAACAATTAAAAATGTTTTGCTTCAGAATTGGTCTGCATGTAATTATTTTCAAGGGTATTTTGAGTTAAATGATTTGACCTTACATATATTGGCAACTAATCTGATATATTCTACTTTATGAAAATAATTATAAAAATTTGTTTCTGTAGTAAATTGTGCTGACAGTTACACTAACAGTTATAACTGATGAACTTGATCATAATTTTTATATTCAGATTAAAATTCTGATGTTTTGTGGAGGGTTTCATCTAGGATGTCCACCTGATTAGAGGAATTAAATAATTCATTAAATTGTATAGTACTTGTATTCAGGTGCTGGTGTTCAGTGGAGGACCTTATTTTAAAATATCAATAATACGTGATAGATATTTAGTCTACAAGTCAAAGTTGTTTAAAAGAGAATTTTATCCAAACTAAATTGTGAAGACAACTATAGACTGCTGTAAGTTCTCAAGGGGATGAAAATGCTGAGGCAGTTGAAGCTACTGGATGACATGCAGTTAGCATACCAGATGCCGTGTGGGGGAAGCAGAATGGAAGATCATTCTAGACAATGACAGGTGCTTCATTAAAAATACAAATTCTCTTTTTAGGTTCATTATTACAATGAAATGTTTGGTGTATGGGAACCTTTGCTTGAACCCTTAGAAATTGATCAGACTGAGAATTTTAGACCCTGGAATCTGGGAATCAAGGTATATGAAAGAAAAATTATGTGTGCATGCGTGTTTGTATGTGTTTATGTAAAGCATATTTTCATAGTTTTAGCGTCACACAAATTTGAAGAGATAATATTCCTCTGAACCCTTTGCTTCTATGTGTAATTTCTTTACCAATATTATCCATCAAAATACTGGATGTTTGAAGTCTGAAAGCTTTTTTCAAAAATCTGGGCTGTCCCATTAGACACTAGTTTTAATCATAAAAACATTGAAGTTTTATAGTGTTGAGCCTTGTCTACATGGTCTGTATTTGACATAAAATTTTTATATCCAAGGCCAGTGCTACCTATCCTAATACAGTTGATTTTGTAACATTACTTATATAGTAGATATTTTTCTGAATAATGTGTCTGTGCTGTAGCCCTTACAGCAAACCCTGAAAGGGACTCACTTTTTAATCTACATTTGAACACATGAAGGGAATTAGATTAGAGAGTTTAATGGACTTCTTTCCTGAAAGTAATACAGTATAGTAATAGCTACAGAATGGAAGAGATGAGATGTAAATTCAGCTGCACTCTCCCCTCTTACATGCTGTGTCATATTGCTATATTATATCATATTAGCACCTCATCTCCTCTTGTAGGTTATGTTCTATTCTGAATTTTCTTTGTCCTTTGAAGGGACTATCTATCTAAAAGATACTTTATTTGCTTGAAATATATTTTAAGTTTATGATGTTCTGACGATACGGGCCCTTAGATGGAGGTTTTACTTTTAAAGAAAGAGATTGCAGAATTACCAGCATGATATTTGCTTGATATTGATTGACTCAACCTGATAAGTTTCAGGGACCTAAAACTACTTAAAAATTTATAGCAAAACTCTCTAGCTTAGCATATGTGCCTTACTGTAGTAAATAATTTAATTTTCTAGATATTTTAGATGAATTTGGAATTAAAAATTCCTTTGGTGGTTTTTAGGTGGCATATGCATGTGCAGTGGATCTGTTAATTCTAAACATATGAGTTCTGTGTTTACAGCAGTGTTCTACTTTTGTAAGTCCTTAGGTTTCAGTTCTTTATTAGCATGACTAAAGGACTACCTTGTAGTACTTTCTTGGCTATGGTTTTTGTGAAATATGTGCTTTTAATTTACATACAAATGCCACATACATTTAGTGATTTTTAGAGGGTTTTTTTTTCCTAAATTGTGCTTTCCAAATCATGAATGAGAAATTATTTTCTGATACAGTACTGCCCCATCCTTTGTGACATGCCTCATCCAACTCTTTCATTTGTGGCAAAGCAGTAGAACACATAATATTTAAAATGTTTTCACTAGAGGTATTGAGATTTATCTAAATTTTTTTTACTGTGCAGAAAGAGTAATAATGTGCTCCTAGAAGCAAATTCTTACATGCTGTGATTTATCATTTTAGATGAAAAAGAAAGCCAAAAAGGCCATAGTTGAGTCTGATTCTGAAGAGGAAAACTACAAAGTGCCAGAGTATAAAACTGTCATTAGTTTCTATTCAAAAGATCAATTAAACATTACATTATCAAAATGTGGCCTTATAATGTTAAATAACTTAGTCAAGGTAAGAAACTTGAAATTTTAAATATTGAGATACAATTTCTGTTGACCCTTGAATTGAATAAATTTGTCATTACTTGGTTATTTGTCACATGTCCCTCAGTATTCTGCTGATCACTTAGTTTTTCACACGTATTTAAGGAAAATTTCCTTTATTAGGCGTTTACAGAAGCTGCTACTGGATCTTCAGCTGTTTTCATAAGGGATCTAGCACCATTTATGATTTTGAATTCTCTTGGACTTACTATATCAATTTCACCAAGTGATGCTTTTAACGTACTCAATGTTCCTATGGCAAAATCATACATACTGAAAAGTGAAGAGAGTTTAAGTATGGATTATGTAGGGACGAAGGACAACGATCATTTCAGTGCCATGACCAGTTTAAGCAGCAAACTCTTCTTCATTCTTCTTAGTAAGTGATGTATTTCCTTTCTGAAGTTTCAATTACATTTCCCATGCCATATTACCCGTTTGTAGTATATTACTGTTTATTGGTTTGTTTTGCTTTTAAATATCTTTTGTAATAGATTTGAGCCTTTCTTCCCCTTTACAGTGCTTCGCTTTTGTCAATAAGTATTTGTGTTCCAAATTCTGATTTACTAATTTCCTGCATTAATTAGAGCATGCTATATTAACAGGGAAGAAAAATACTAGATCTCATCCAGCTTTTATAGGATCTTAGATATGGGTGATGAGTGTTTTTTAACCACATACGATATAAATTGGTAGATATTTCACCAGTTTTGTAGATGAATTCAGAAAATTTTAAGTTCATGCAAATGGTTTGGGGATTTGTAAATGGATTTTAGTGTTCTGCTTACTGAACTGAAGGTTCTTCCCTTTAACTTTTTTGACCCACAATTTTCCATTTGTATGGGAGATAAAAGTATATAAATTCTTAAATTATCAGAAAATCTAGCCATTACAAATTTAAAAGTAATCCAAAACTTTACCAGTAGGACTTTCTGATATTCTGACATTTAAGCATTAACTGAGTGAGAGAGCATCATTTAAAGGATAATTAAAAATAGAAATTCAGGCTGCTAAAATAGTCAGTTCTCTGATCCAGGAAATAGTTTAGCAGGTGTTGTCAGAGCATTGCCAATGTTCTTTTCATCAGTTTTATCTCTTACTTGTTTTTTCTTTTATTTTGTTTTGCTTTGCTTTTGAACTAACATTTATAAGACAGAGTAAAATTTATGTAAAGAATTAGTTTTACTCCAATATAATGTATTTATATCAAATGTGTTTAATAAAATCAAAGATACATCTAAAAACCAACAAAGGTATTTGGAAAATTAAAATATGATTAGGTTGGTATTTGCCAATATGTAAAAGTATTAGATTCTGGTTATTATAGCAACAAACCAGAGATCATTGTTCTTAAATTTTATAATTCCTATCATTACGCAGTTATTTTTAAAAAGATTTGGTATTACTTTAGGTTTTCCTGAAGGATTTTTTTTCAATTAAAAACTTGTGTTTAGTAAAATGCTATGAAGGTTTATGTCAGTACTGTAGAAGTAAGTGGTGGCTTTCTAAAGTATATGATTATATCCAAAGACTTCAGTGACATTTATATTTAAGACAGTCAGCTAATATGTTTGATTTTTACTGTGTACCTAAAATTAATATATAATGAATTACAATAAAACATTTCAACATCTGTTTTTAATGTAGCACCTGTTAATCACTCTACTGCTGATAAGATTTCTTTAACAAAAGTGGGACGACGTCTGTACACTGTAAGACACAGAGAATCTGGAGTTGAAAGATCTATTGTTTGTCAAATTGATACAGTGGAAGGAAGTAAGAAAATAACAATCCGCTCACCAATGCAAGTAAGAAATGATCAATTTTAGGACATGCCTTTTTATGCATATGTGTGAACTAATGAAAACTTAAAAAATAGATTATTACCTAAAAGATGCAAACTGTAATAGAAATAGAGTTGATACGCAGAAAAGATGTCTCATGATCAGTATTATACTACTGAAATATGACTGGGGGAAAATTCCATCAATTATGCTTCTTACAGTTTTTTATAGGGCTTATAAAATATTTTTGTGTATTAATTTTTGTAGTAAAAAATATATGTCCTTTTTATGGCAGGTAATTTTTATCAAATTATTATATTTTTATTAAGTTTAATAGAGAAAAAATTTATTGAGTGTATAATAAGCTACATATATTTGAAAAAGTAATATGAATTATGAATTATTATTCAATGAATTATTGAATTATTCAAATTATTTAAATATATTCAAATATGTTTACTATTATTCAAAAACTTTCCCTTGCTACTTTGACATTTCTACACATCCATGGATCTGTTCTCTTGTACATTTGTTATGTATTCTTGAATTTTGTGTAAGTATATTAGAATAAAGAGTAGAATTTGGCTTCTTTCAACAAAATTTTGTATTTCCTGGAAATTAACCTATTATATGGAAGTATCACATTTTCTTTTTTAGTGAACTTTTGTGTATTTTGAGAAGTAAGGATTGAGATTCGGTTTTTTACATATGGCTCTGCAGTTATCCCAACCCAGATTATCTTTCTTTTTGAATTGCCTTGACATTTGTATCAAAAATTAACTTGCCACATAAACATCTGATGCCTTTTCTCTGGGCTCTCCTTTTTGGTCTATTTGTCTTTATCCCAGTATTACACTGTCTGATTACGATCTTAATGTAAGTCTTGAAATTAGATAGTACAAATTGAGTCTTTTGGCTTTTGTAAGTCCTTTCCATTTTCATTTAAATTTTAGATCAGATTACCAATTTCTATCAAAACTTCTGATAAAATTAGCTTTTAAAATAACAACTTCTGTTTTTCCATTATCAGCATATAAAATACGGTTTATATTTTATATTCACCTGTGTTACAATCTTACTAGACTCAAGTATTTGTTCTATATTAAACAGTTTTGTAGATATAAACAGTTGTGATATAAGCAAATACATTTTTACTTCTTCCTTTTCAGTGTGCCTGGGAATTTTTCTTCCTTCTTCTGTTAACTGAAATAATTTTAAAATTTATGTTAATATTCAATTACATTAAAATTACATTGAATTTTACATGTTTGATGAGCCTTACATTCCACGTACCAAGGATTATGAAGTATTATCAAACTTTAGTATCCTGTTGTATTTGATTTACTAGAGTTATTTATTTACTTTACTTTACTTTATTTATTTATTTACTAGAGTTATTTATAAATTTTTGCACTTATGTTTTTGAGGGATTTTGGTTAACAGGTTTTAGATGTTGTAGAAAAGTTTGTATCAGTGACAAATTGAATGTAAAATTTTTTTGACATTATGTTTGTAATGTCAAAAACCTAATTGTAAAACTTATACCTGATATCTGTTGTTTGACTTCTCTAAACATTGATTCTAGCTTCATACTTCTTTTCTTTAGAAGCATTTTTAATTGTATTTTTTTATTTTGAGAAATTTTTATAATATAGACTCCTGTCCATCATAGACAATATAACAAATGTTGTTTTAAATTTTACCTTTAAATTTTAAAAAACTTGAAGTGAACTGTTTTGTTTCTTTTAATCTGCATTCCTTTTTTCTTTGCTAGACAAAATATTAGTGGTGTGCTTTATATGTATATTTATTATTTTACCTTTTTTTTTTTTTTTTTTTTTTGGAGACAGGGTCTCACTTTGTAGTTCAGGCTGATAATAAACTCAGCCTCAAACTCAGCAATCTTCCTGCCTCTATCTCCCATGCTGGCATTACAGGTGTGAGCCACCACACCCAGCATTGTGATAGGTGGTTACTCAGGATCAAACCCAGGTCCCAGAACCACTGAGCTAAATCCTTGGCCTTGTATATTTTTTTCTCTATGTCTTTAAAATTCTTAAGTATCTCTATAAAATATATATTGTGGTTGTGTACTGTTATATCAAAACTAATTTTAATACAGTTAATTATTCCACTATTCATGGGGTTCTCTTTTTTCCCCCTTCAAAATCAGTGTTGTACTTGCATTCACCAGCAATTAGTCTCACATACCACAGTGCTGGTTATGGTGGCTCACACCTGTAATGGTCAGCACTTGCTAAGCACAGGCATAAGGATTACTGAATTCGAGGCTGAGTTCAGGACCAGCCTCAACTACAAAGTGAGACCCTATCTCAAAAAAAAAAAAAAAAAAAAAAAAAAAAAAAAAAAAAAAAAAAAAAAAAAAAAAAAAAAAAAGAAACTAATAACAAATGCTGGTGAGGCTGTGAGGACAAAGGAACCCTTCTTCACTGTTGGTAGCAATATAGCTTGGTACAAATATTATAGCAGTCAGTATGGAAATTCCTAAAAAAAAAAAAAAGTGTTGTGACTAGCTTTTGATACACATGTATAAATATTTCTCTTAGTATGTAACATGGAAGAATGATTGCTAAATGTTAACCTGAATTTCTATTTTTACTATCTTTTCTGAATTATTTCCCAGAACTATTTCATTGTTTTACATTTTTACTGATAATGTGTGAGTGTGCTATTTTCATCATTTTTAATTGTAAAAATACAAGACTTCTGATTATGCTGGTCTGTGTAAATGTAACTACTGTACATGATTATTATTTTAATTTATAGTCTTGATTCCTAGATAGGTTATCTTTTGCATCTGTTTCTTAGTTACACTGTTTTTCCTCTTTTGTAAATTATATGTTTATATTGTTTGTGTTTTCCTCTTAATTGCAACTTAGAGTTCTAGGAGTTTTGTGTGTACTTACATATACATCGTTTGATAACTATTTTGGAGGCATTTTCTAGCCTTTGACATGTTTTTTACTTTCATCTCATAAAATGTTTAAAATTTTGATGCAACTTTTTCTGTGCAGTGTTTTTCTATTTTTGTCTGAACAAAACATATCTCTAAATAAATTAACCTCTACCCTAAGGTCAGGGGTACTGCCTAATTCCCCTCTTAAGATGTTTAAAGTTTCAAGATTCTTTTCTATAAAACTGGATACCTTCATACAATTTTTATGATAGTTATATGTTTATTTCTCCTAATTTATATGAACAAAAAACATCGTGCAATATGTTTAAAAGGACATATTTTAAAGATGTATTTAGGTTGTTTGATTAATAATATTAAGTACAATATCATTTTTTGTTTTTTTTCCTAGATTAGAAATCATTTTTCAGTCCCAATCGCTATTTATGAAGGAAACACTTTACTGGGAGTTGCTTCACCTGAGAATGAATTCAACATACCTTTAGCATTTTATCGGTGATTTATCTCTTTGTTTGCTCTATATTCTTTCATAGAATTTTTATTTTTGGCCTTTATGTGGTTGTTTGTCTTTAAATACTTAAATCTACATTATTAAATATCTAAGTCATTTAGATTTCGTTGAATTTAAGTGCTTTCCTAATCAAATATTTAATATAAATTTGTGTATTCAGTTTTTTAGGAGGTAACTATGTATTTACGAACATACAATTCTCAGGTGGTTCTTTTTAAAATAAATATTTAATTTATACCATGTAAATTATATTTTATTAATAAATAGTTATTTCATTCTTACGGTGTTAACCATCATAACCACTGCGATGTTTTTTAAAAATATCTAAGGGAATATGATAAGTAGTTAGGGAATTTACACATCATGAGTTGAGTTTTACTTTTCAAAGACTTTATGATAACAATTTTTTGAAATGTTTTTAGAAAACAAAGTATTTTATCTCCATATAGGTATGGTAATTATTCAAAGATAGAGTTTTAATGTAAGTGCATTATATTCTTCAGTATTTACTTGACAATATATTTTTAAAGAAAAGATTTAGCAAAATAATGATCTAGCCTTAAAATTCTGAATTTAATATGTTAAATATCGCTCAGGATATTTAGTGTGAAATTGAAAGTAATCTGCAAAAATTGAATTCTTTTGGAGACTAAAACCTTCCGTAGAATTAAGCATTGTAATTTATTTAAATATTATTTAAAAACATACACTAGAAATGGACACCTAATGCTATAGAAAAACAAAAGGCAAAATTACAAGTAGTTCTTAATTGTTGCCTACTCCTGTTCATTGACTCAGGCCAAGAAGTTTAGTGATGGCGAACCTATGGCTTATGAGCTACAGCTATTTGTTATCGTTGAAAGCTCTAAAAGGTCAATCAGCACTGTTGTAGTATTTCTAATGCTTGGAAAACAGTCTAGAATGTTTGACTAAGTACTTTCACATAGATCTACAAACACTAATAAGTGTTTTATTACTTTCTGGCGGAAGAACTATTGAGAGAACAGCAACAAAAAATAATTGTTTACAATATCTGACCATCTTCTAGAAAGGATTTGGGGGCAGTTATAAGACTGGATGAAGTTAAAGATACATTTAAAACTTTCTATAAAGGACTGTGGAATTATGCTTTTTACTAAATTTTTTTATATATCCTGTGATTCTTGCCTTATCAGAGATAATAGTTTTGTTATGCTCTTTTGTTCCAAGCTAAATATTTACTGCACAATAGTTCATCTATCTTAACTTCTGTTACCAAGTAGCCTTTGTAGTGTTTGCATAATCAAGGTGCTTTTAATACAATCATAGATGCAGGTTCACTTAAATATTTAACAAATGAGGCATTTACAAATGGTTATCTTTCTATAGGACTTGAATATACTAATTCCTAAGTTTAACAACAAATATTTGGCATGTTTTTTGTTGAGGGTGAAACACTATAGATTCCCAAATGGGCTGTATGTGATTGTTACCATTGAGAGATTGATATATTATGTAAATATGTACATAAAGATGGAAACATGGGTTGTAGAGAATTATAGAAAGTGTTACAGTTACAGGAAACTTTGCAAAACAGAATTAATGATTGACTTCTGATGGTGGTACATGAAGTTAAAGTAAAGTATAGTAATGTTTGAGATGAGATTTAAAGGGCAATCTATGTGGAAGTAATTGCATGAAAAAAGACATGAAGGGATAGGGCGTTTGTATAGGTTTTCTATACTTACAACTTCATTGTGGTATAGTAGGGAGTACATACTACAAGGTGAAACTTGAAAAGTAGTTTTCATTGAATTAGTTGCTCCTTCACTTTCTTGCTCCTACTTTTATAAAATTTATCCCTATGTGTTAATATCATCTTTTTTTTCCTGTTTCACATTTGGTGTTCTATTTTAAAACCATTTAACTCCTTTCGTTAGAATCCCCTGCCATTTATTATCCTTCTTACCTGTTTTATCTTCATTCACTACTATCAAAATTCACTGAAATTTCTTTGAACTTATATATTTATCCAACTCAAGTCTTCTCTTCAGAGCCCAATTTTTTGGGATAAAACATCCTACAGTCTGTCTAGAAAGGGTTGCGTACACTCTCAGACCCTGTCTTTCCTCTATTCATACTTTTTTTGGATTTTGGTACCTGTCACAATGTAGTAGTTTGTATATTCTGATTGTGGTCTTTTTGAGAATAAAGAAAAGTTTTAATCATTTGTGTATTTTAGTTTTTCGTTCTCATAACAGACCCTGTGAATCTTTTGATCAACCAAGTATGTTGGCTTTATTTTAATTTTTAAAAATTAATTTTTTCTTTAAATTTTAGAAGAATGGAAAGTATAATGAAAATGATAGAAAAATATAAAAGGAGCATAGGCTTAACCTGAAACTTATTTGACAGTTAAATCTATGTGTGTACAGGAGAGAAAGAATAGTCACTATTTATTGTCTTAGTAAATTGCTAGTGGCTAAAAGTCACTGAAAAACGATGCACAGCTTAGTAGATATGAGATGTTCAGTGTTCAGTTTAATAAATTTAAGGTACCACCAGACCTCATTACAGATATATGTGGTTGCTATTTAAAATTATAAAATAGGAAAATAATTAGGAATGGACATACTTACAACAGTTTATTGAAAAAGGATAGTTGCACTCATAGCCGATTTTCCAAGTTAAAAATGTTTCTATGGGCTGAGTATAGTTCAGTGGAACCATACTTAGTATATGTGAGGCCTAAGTCTTTTTCAGGAAAAGTGTACAAAAATAATATTTGTCATCATTATTGTTAGGCATAGTTTAGATTAAAAAATTATCACACCAAAAACCATTGTTGAAATGTAAATGAATGTGATAGTCAAATGTCAAGACTCATCATGTGATATCTAATGATTTTGTTACATTTTCTTGTAACCATTTTGCATTTATTCTCTACATGTCATTTTCTATTGAAGCATTCATTTATTTACTTTGGATAGCTGATGATTATTTTTAGTAGTTTTTTTTTTTTTATTATTATTATTAACTCAGTCATGATATTGACTTCTTGCTAGGACCACATACCAGCAAAGCCAATTTCTTTGGATTAAATGTGTCATAGATGGTTGTTAGTGGTTTGTCTTGCATATATAATTGATATGATTGTGTATTCACTGTAAGAAACAGATAATCTTGTAAATGTACTTCTAAAATGGAAGTTGGTGAGAAAAGTACTCTCCGTATAGCCAAATAACTTAAGTTTCCAGAAAGTGAAAGTTATACTTACCTTCTCTAAGTCTGAAAATTATAATGAAAATGTAAAAATTTATTACAAGTTATGGAAATAGTTCTGTTGTAAAGCTGTAATCATATAATTTGTTTTCTTTCAAAGCATTTTTAGGTGTACTGTTTACTATTTTATGTAGATCATTCCTTTTTCTGAAGCCAGAAGATGAGGACTATCGTATGTGTGAAGGAATTGACTTTGAAGAAATTATAAAAAATGATGGAGCTGTTTTAAAGAGGAAATGTAAATCTATAAACCCATCTAAGAAATCTTTTATTATTAATGTTGTTCCTGAAAAAGATAATTTGACATCTCTATCAGTATATTCAGAAGATGGTTGGGACTTACCATACATAATGCATTTGTGGCCACCAATCCTAGTCCAAAATCTTCTTCCTTACAAAATTGCTTATTACCTAGAGGTATGCTGCAAGTGGGTATCCCTTAGGGAGGTTGGAGGAGAATTCTGACTTTGATGTTGTAGCTTGAATTATTATTATTTATTATTATTATTATTGTTTTATTTATTTTTTTTTACTGGGGATCAAACTTGGGCCCTTGTGCCTCCAAGATAGGCACAGTACTACGTGAGCTAAATCCTTGGCCCTAGCTTGATTTATTTAAAATTGTGAACAGTGAAAAAAGCTGTGAAGTTGTAACATAGGCCATGGTACTAATAAAGAATAACAAGTACTGTACAGGGACTCTTCTATTGGAATTGTTTGACTCATGCATAAGAATATAACTATAGAAAATATTTTCAACTAATTTATCTTAGAAATCTGACTACTGAAGTAAATCTATATTATATTTTATATGCCATATTATAAATGTAATATGCAGTCCTTTCAAAAATGTGGAGTGTAGATAACACTAACTTTTGAAACAAGTATGAGAATCTGTTGATATAAGCACTAGAACAAAGTTTTTTGTGCTTTATATAATTTTTAAAAATCTTAATTCTTTAAAAGTATCACCTGTTCCAGAAAGATCTTTTTCTCTTAATTTCTCTTTATGTTATAATCATTGTGATACCATCCTTTTGTTACAATAGGAATTTCTATTTTACAGTTTTATGAGAATATTCTATTTGTCTCACTTACCTGCTAAAGAGGTTTCTTCACTAAAATATACTTGGTCTAGGTTTAGTTTATTTTGACAAGTGCTATATATTAAAAACTTTTCTGGTACATTTTTTTGGTGGCTATCTGGTTTCCTGTTTGACAGATTTCAATTAAGAGTTCACAAATTGCTATCAAATTTGAGATTGTATTCTGCCATTTTAACACTAATTGTGCAGTCTTTATGTAGATTGTATTCTTGATCTAAATTTTTGGAGTTTTTTATAAAATGAAGATAAAACTTGTATGTTTGGGATATGAAGAAGATCAAATTTGTTAAGACTGTGAAAGAATTTAGCATATAGTTGTCATTTATTAAATATTTCTAATTCCATCGTCACAATCATTATTTGTGGAATGTTTTTACCATGTTAAAAAAAATCACAGTTAACATTAATGAATTCATAGTATTATTAAAACTACTGTAACACAATGAAGGAATAGGAGAGGTAATAGAAAAACTGGAGAGATATACTATTTACATTTCTATTCTCATAGAATTTTAAAATTTATGCTTTTAGAGATCATATTCTGCTGTTCAGTTTCCAAAGGATAAGATCTAGTTTTATATAGACAGTTTAACTATGATATGAAAAAGAGACTATAGAGGGCCAGTATGATTAGAGGGTCTCAAACTGATTGGTCATAGAAATAGAGCTAACATTACGGAGAGAAATGAACAGTTTTGAGAAATATGAAAGATATAAATAATAATTGGAAAACCATGAAGTTACTGTTGAAAATAAAAAACAAAGCGGAAGGAACTTTTTATTACTATCAGTTTTCTCCTATTTTTTATTGTTTTCAAAACAATCAGTAAAAGATAAGATTGATTTTTTTGGTTTGTCTGTTTGACTAATTACAGAGTTTTATGTATTTAATTTCTAGTGAAGTTTTACATTGTTATTTAACCTTCATAGTAGTCCTTTGAAATAAGTTATTTAGACCAGTTTACAAAATGTTATCTAAGTCTAATTTAAATATTTTACAGTTAATACAGTTTTCTAACTTAGAACTTAAATGTGTCTTTTAACTTGTTCTGACAGGTATTTTTAAGAGCATTTTGTGTAACATTTGGATTAATTAAGTAGGATTTGGTGGCATATTATTCAAAGACATTTTTTTCTAATTTATTGCTTTATCATTCCAGGGGATTGAAAATACAGTTTTTACTCTAAAAGAGGGACAGTCAGCCCAGATTAATGCTGTACAAATGGACAAAGCCAGACTACATTTAAAATTACTTGACTATCTTAATCATGATTGGAGAGGTGAATATCGCATAACATCTAATCAACAAGACATTAGTTTCATCACTCTTACCTGTGTTGCAGAAATGGAAAAGACCAACTTAGATATTGCTATCCATGTGACTTACAATACTGGTCAGACTGTGGTAGCGTTTCATAGTCCATATTGGATGGTTAATAAGACTGGTCGACTGTTACAATACAAAGCAGATGGAATTCATCGAAAGCATCCACCTAATTATAAAAAACCAGTTCTCTTTTCTTTTCAGCCAAATCACTTTTTTAATAACAATAAGGTATGTAATTTTTACTCTCCAGCTATTTGTCATTCCTTTTCAGTTTTTAGAAATCTGAAGAATAAAATAAAATTTTGGTAGAAATAATATTTGTTAAATATTTGAAGTTAAACATTAGCATTTAATATTGATAAATGTTTAGTTTGAGATAAAAAGAAAATTTATCAATTTAAATAAGCATTTTTAAAGATACCTAAACTGCAATATATTTCAAATGTTTTTTATAGGTTCAGCTTATGATAACAGATAGTGAATTATCAGATCAGTTTTCAATCGACACAGTTGGTAGTCATGGAGCTGTTAAATGTAAAGGCCCACAGATGGATTATCAAGTGAGTTTATTTGTGTTCAAAATCTTTTATTTAAAATTTATCTATTGATTACTGAATTTTTATAAGAGCATTTTTGAACTATTCTTTCCATAGGTTGGTGTCACTATAGACCTCAGCAGTTTTAACATTACAAGAATTGTGACATTTACTCCTTTTTACATGATTAAAAACAAAAGCAAATATCATATATCAGTGGCTGAAGAGGGAACTAATAAATGGCTCTCTCTTGATTTGGAGCAGGTGAGTAGATGAATTTCAAAAATATACCTCTTTGATCCTCTTTTCTTCTTGAATTTAGATGCCAGAAAAGACCATGTGATAGTTTAACCTTCCTCTTCCCCATTTTTATTTCAGTTCTGTAAATTTCTATTGTGTGTTTGTGGTAGGCTGCATATATTTATTAAATACTGAAGCCTGCTTTCTAAGAGCACAGAGCCAGAAAGGTAGATGTTTAACAGTTACTGTCCAGTTTGGTTAAACACTGCAGTAGAATGATATATACAGTATAAATGTATCCAGGAAGATGTTAAGAATTCCTTTACAGAGTAGATTAAGACAAACTTTTCTTTAGGTTATTTGAAGAAGGTACAAAGTGTGAAATTTTAACTCTAGATCATCATTAGCTGTCAGGCTTCTGGATAAGTTTTTTGAATGATTGAGACTGATAGAATATTTTGCTTTCAAAGAAATTTTATTCTCAAGTTAAGAGACAGTTTACTGTATTTATTTATAACTTTTTACATAAAATTATCCTTGTGGGAACATTCTTAAATTTTTAGAATTTCCTTTAAATCTGATTTTGAAATTTGTATCACTTTGTGTTTATCTGCAAAGCTTTTATCATGTCTTCCTTTTATGATAGTTTTTCTTGATATTAATTTTAGATGAATATTTTCAACAAGTGGTATATGCTCCATTGCTATCTGCCATTTCTTGTTGAAAATTTTGTGGTGATTATACCATATGTTTGGAAGAGGCTTTCTTTTTTTCTTTGGCAGATTTTTCTCAAGATTTTTCTTCTTATCTTTGATTTTAAGAGTCACATTGCAATGTTTCTGCTTTTAGGTTATTTATTTATCCTATTTGAGATACTTTTAGATTTGTAGATTAATATACTTCATGTTTTCTGTAAAATTTGCCACTAGTGTCTCTTTAGATATTGCCTCGTCTTTGTTTTCTAGTTTCTCTTTCTGGCTCTTTCTTTAAACGTGCTAGATATTTATATTTTGTGTGTGTCTTACTGTCCCTTTTATCTTTTTCATCTGCTTACTTCTTCCTGCTGCATTCTGGATAAATTGTACAGGTGACTCACATGATTTTTTTCTAATACTTTTCCTTGTCTAAACTGCTATTTAAGACTGCAGCTGAATTATTTTTTATTTGAGTAATTTCTTGTTTTCAGACTTTTTAAAATCTATTCATTCTCTTAGTAAATATTTATTATTGACATTTTGTACATTTTTAGTATATCTATTAACAAAATCACAAATTTCTGTCCTTATATAGTTTTCAATTCAGTGAGCACAGAGGAAGCATAATACCATAGTCATTAAGATATATAGTACATTTAAAAGTGACAAGTCAAGTGGAAGAAATAGAAAACAGGCAAGATTAGGGGCATTGAAACTTTGGAAGAGCAAAAATTGGACTATAATTTTTGGTAAAATGATTGAGACAGACCTCATTGATGTCATGTTTGAATGAAGATTTACTTAGAGGAAATGAAGGTGTCAGGAGTTCAGCTGAGCCAGATAGAGGCGCTAACAGAAATAAGGAGTCATGGGAAAAATGCAAGTAATAGTTCATCCTTTATTTACTTTGAGTTGAATAAATATGAGACTAAGTCAAAGAAAAGAACCATTACTTACTGTCCGTTTTCCTCCTTGAATGATAGCAGTCAAGGGTCAGCTGGACTGGTACAGACATGGGGGTTCACTCCCAATGGTTTAATGAACCTAGGGAGATAAAGAAGGATAATGAGGAAGAGCTGTAGAAAAGTACTGAGCACTAAGAAAAAAATGTCCATTTCTTATATTCCTAGTATGTTCTTATGATAAATTGTTATTAGTGTCACCATATGTAAAATAGAGAAAATGTGTATAGATTACTAAATGAACATTAGCATATTCAGGCTAAAAAAAAATGTCTTCAAGGTTTTCACTGCCTTCTTTCCCTTCTCCATGTATTGGAATGCTAAGATCGCAGCTTCTCTCCTCTTTATATACTTCATAGATATTTTTCCATACTTACAGTTTTTGTCTTGATTTATGTGTGTCACACATACTGTTGAGTCTTGGTTATTTTTCAGTCTGTACACTCAGAAGTTTACATTTTCATTATGCAGTTATAAGTGCATGACAGCTTTTTAAATTTTTACTTTATCTTTTTGTTTTCAATTTCAGCTTACGATAAATTTTCTTTTGCTAGTTTAGAATTTTTATATTCTGATTCTGACATACTGTGGTCAACCTTACTGTAAGATACATACCCATAACTATAACCTTTCTTAATTTGTTAAACTTAACAGCTCTATTTTCCCATTACAAAAGACAAAAATTTTAGCATTTTTTAAAGTCTCAAAAGGTCCTGCACATAACTTTTAAAAATGATAGTGTACATTATTAATCACAAAAAATTAAGCATTAAGCCAGTGCTATTAATGAGCAACAGTAACCTTGAGGATGTTTAGAATGCACATCATATTTAATACTCTTGGTTCCTCATGAGAGATATGCTTAGATTACTATTGCTGCTGTTTTTTACTCTACAGATCAGTTCCTTTTAGAATGCAGGAAGTCTTGAGTGGAGGAACCTTCTTAACCTTAACTCTTAACCTTGTGCTATATCTAGTTCCATTTTATGATTGAATAAAACTGCTATTAATAGGCTAAGATATTTAGCTCTAACAACCAGTTTCTGTTGCAGATCATCTTCAGGTTGTATATGATACTGATTAGATATCACCAAAGCCTAATTGAAAAATACGAGATCAGGTTGGGCAGGGCCTATAAAGGAGTTGACTTCATAGTTTACAGACAGTTGCTTCTGCACTGTTTATTCTTGAGCTCTTCTTGGTATTAAGCTCCTTTCTCTCTCTGGTGCCTCGTCTGCTATTTCTTTTGTCTAGATAACAGACCACTGTTGTACAAGTTGTTCCTTAAAAGATTCTAAACTTCTTTTTCTGCACTTTAATTACTTATTTTACCTTTTCAGTTTTATTTGATGATCAGGACCCTAAATTTATTTATTTTTTAAAATTATCTTTATTGGTACATTATGAGTACACATCATAATCTCATTCAACATTAAGAGTTTGTGCCAGAATATGACATGACCTGATTCTCATTTTTTCCCTAAATTTAATACATATCTCAGTTCATCTTTTTGTGTCTATTTTGCCTTCTAATTAATTATCAAATCGTGCCCACAAAATAATTTTTGTTTTTAGCAACTGAATGTACCCTTGCTTTACACTGATCACCTGTGCCCAAGTTCTTGGCTCACTTTACTTGGTGCATATTCAGCCCTTCTCTGTAAGATCTGGACTACAGAGAGTTTCCTCTTAAGTGCCCTGATTATCATAACGCATCAGTTTCTGCCTGTTGCTTTTGTTCACACTGTCTTTTGTGTTGACAGTTTATAACTATTTAGCTAACCAACCTAGTAACCAAAGCACTGTTGGAAGAGAATTTTTTTTCAAGTTTATTATTGTGATGAGTTTATTAAAATGGTACTATATATTTATGATTTATGATTTATTTTATAAATACCTGTACATTGTGTTTTAGTGTATCCCCTTTTGGCCTGAGGATGCTTCTAGTAAACTTCTTATTCAAGTTGAAAACAGTGAAGGTCTTCCCAAAAGGATGTATTTTAACAAGCAAGAGAATTGCATTTTATTGCATCTGAATGATGAGGTAAGTAATTGTTTTTGTGTGTATCACAGAAAAGCTAATATATACTTCCTAGTATTATATTTAACGTTTTTTGTATCATATAAGCACCAAGTGATATATTTTCCTTAAAAGTGAACAAACATTTGTCTTTATAAAAAGAAACTATAGCAAGAGGAAACAGAACTATAAAATGGTTGTTATGTAGGAAGTTAAATGGAGTGCCTAAAATACACATCTGGAATTTTACTTGTCTGTGTACAATAGAGATTCATGATTTCCCAGAAATGTATCACAAAATTTCAAGTTGTTTTCTGAATAACCTTCTAAAATTAAGTTACCATGTTATGAATAATTTTATTATTAAAAATTCTTAGTTACTATTCTTGGCAAGATGATCACATTAAAGAATATTTTCCTTTCTTCTAGCTTGGAGGAATTATAGCAGAAGTTAATTTAGCTGAGCATTCTACGGTTATTACATTTTCAGATTATCATGATGGAGCAGCTCCATTCCTATTAATAAATCACACGAAGAATGACTATGTTCAGTACAAACAAAGGTAAAAAGATAATTGCAAATATAGTACAGTAACTTCTGACTTTAGCACCCTAGATGATGAGACAGTCACTTTATAACCTTTTAAAAAATATGAACTAATAATATTATAGTTATGTAAAACAATGTCTTAATTTTTTGAGAAGATAATAATCAAACGTAGGCATTGGTGAAACTGCCATGCTATCTATGATTTAGATTTTTTTAGTAAATACAACATAAACTTAAGTTTTTAGGTTTCTGTCAAATAGTAGATATGCTCTTTTTGCAATGTATGTGGAGAAATAACTGCCTTATTAAAACCCGATGTTTAAGGACAACTCGTCACATCACTTCTTCCAATTTGGTGAAATATCATTCCACTTGTGGCACTACAATTTAAGCAACTTTATGTTACTATCACCCCCCCACGCTATTAATTACTGTCTCATTACCCAGACACAGTATCCAACACCCACAATTTAATTTGCAGGAGGAGAGATTTAATTTCATTCAGTTTTGGAGAGTTCAGTCCATGGTCAGCTGGCTCCGAGGTAGAAACATCATGTCAGAAGGGTATGCTGAAGAGCAAGACAGGGGATGGGTGCTCACCTGGCCAGAACCTATATATATGACCGAAACACATACCTCCGTGACCCACCCAAACATATGAGCATGCAGTAGCCAGGGACATGTCTGTAGATGTCTTAACTCATTGCAGTTGACATGTGAGAATTAATGGTCATACAGGTTCTGCTAAATTCTATGTAGCTTGTAATTTCAGTAATTTTTTTTCTCCACCTGTTACTTTTCAGTGGTAAGTGTTTTCCACTGGACTGCTCCCAGAAGTGACTCAGCAGTTAAATGTTACCAGGTTCTGGGCTGCTCACCTCTCCTGGTTAGATTCCATGTTCTTCTCATTTTGAACAAAGAATTTAATAAAACAAGCAAAAAGTGGTGATAAAGTTTATTTGAGAAAGTAAAAGTAAAAATGAAGAATGAGGGAGAAACTGGCTCTGCAAAATGAGCTTGGGTCAAGTAAAAGAGTAAAAGCAATAAAAGGAGAAAGTAGAGCAGGATACTATGAAGAAAGTCATGATAACAAGCTCTTCATAGCTTTCTTCTTCTTTTATTTTGTTCAGATCTTGAAAGAATCCAGGATAACTTCTATGTACAGGTGCTGAGAGGCTGTGCTAGGATCCTATACCTCAGGCTGAAATCAGGTCTAGGCTCTGCTATTGAAAACCTGTTCAAGTTCTCATGAGAACTCTGCCTGTAGAGTTGTGTTCAGGAATCCTTGTAATTAATAGGTCATGTCTGCTTCCCTAGCTACTTTGCCATGCCCTTTTCTCCTATCTTATTTCCTCCTGAGAGCCACAAATTGCTGTTACGGTTTATGTGATGATGAAGGAGTAGATATCTCGGTCTTTTTTTTTTTTCTTTTGTGGTACTGGGGATTGAACTCAGGACCTGGTGCTTGCCAGACAGATGCGGCACTACTGAGCTACATCCCTATCTTCTATAGCATCTTCAAGCTGTCAGGGTTATAGATTCTAGCTACTGAGGATTCTGTGCTCCTCAATTAAAAGGAAAACTTGTCAGAGAACAATGAGAAGAGAGTTAACAACCATTGATCTTCACTGTTAGCTCAAATATGAGGAGCAGATCAGATTCCCAGTCTTATAGCATCACTGGGTTCTTGAGAAATCTCAAGTTTTCAGAGCTAATAAAAATAGATTTCTCCTTTTGGGTAATCCTATTCTTTAGACAGTTCAGCTTTATCCTGTAAAGGTGAATCTAATTATCTGTCTCTGCTGATTTTACCGTTTTGGGTATTGCAAGGATCACTATGAAGGGTCCTTTCTATCTTAGGTTTAAGTAGTCAGTCAGAAGCTATTCCCTCTGTCCAAGTTTTTATGAACAGTTGGTCTCCAGGGTGGACAGTAAGTGGTTCCTCCTCAGTCAGGAGCTGGCAAGACTTTGTTACCATGAATGTGGATAACCTGTGTATGTGCCTCGGATTAATGAGATAGTATGAGAACCTTGTGGTCTCAGGGTCTACTACGATGTCAAACAATAGACATGGGCTCCAGTATAACATTTCGAGTGGGTTCCAACATCCCAATTTGGTGCATGTTGCAAACTCATGAGTGCTATTGGAAGCAGTTGGAGCCAGGACTCAGACGTCTTTTGGCAAAGTTTTTCCAGAGCTTGCTTTAGGGTCTGCTTAGCCCAATGTCTCCAGAAGATTGAGGCCACCAGGAGAAATGGAGATGGTAACTTACTCCTAAAGCCTTTGCTACCCACCTGAGTTATTTGGAGCTGAAAGAAGATTCATTGTCACTCTTCAGGGACTGGGATAATCCAAATCTAGGGTTAATTTTTTTAAGAAACCCTTTGACTACCTCTGTAGCCTTTTCTGAAGAGGTAGTATCGCTTCTGTCTAGTGTTTAAAAGTTTTAATTAGGACTAACATCTGTTTAAATTCTCCACATGGTGTCATGTGGGAAAAGTCTGATTGCAGGTCTTCTCCTGGGTATGTCCCTTTCCTCTGTAGAGGTTCTAAAAAAGAGGTGATTGGGTTTACCAGATCATTATAGGCAGAGTGGGCAAGCTTTGCAGACCTGTTAGGTGGTTGCCACTAGTCCTCGTCTTATGAAAACTCAAGTGAACATTTCCAGTGTTCTTTCCTTCCTTTTTCATATAGAAGGAATCATGATGTATTTTGGGGTATTTTTTTCCCTTTTCCCCCTGCCCCCTATACACAATCTTTGTTTTCTTTTTTCTTTATTATTACCACATTCATTTTCCTCTCATTATTTACCCTTACCCTCTTTCGTTTTAAATATTTTCTACTTCACAGTATCAACTATACACATTACAACTCATTAACAACTTGAGTGTGGTGTTTGTTTGGTTTGGTTTGGTTTGGTTTGGTTTGGTACTGGGAATTGAACTCAGGTGCTCATGTTTGCCAGTCAGGTGCTGTGCCCCTGAACTACATCACTAGCCCTCATGAAGTGTTTTTATAGCCTAACATCATGTCCCTTGAGAAAATAACAGTGTGTTTTCTAAATACCACTACCATTTCTTTTTGATCCTCCCTTGTTCTGAGGTCCATTTATTTTCCTGGAGGTAACCTAGTTTTAATGGTTCCTCAGGAACTAGGGATAAGGCTAGAGTCTTAGAGGTTTATAAGGTTGCCCCTTTTGCTTCCCTATCAACTTTTTGATTTTCCAAGGAAACTTCAGACATGCCTTTGGTCTCCTTTAAAACACATGACTGTGACCTGCTTAGGGAGATAGACTGCCTCTACGAGTCTATCAAGATCTGGAAGGTGATTATTTACTAGTCAGTAGGCCTCTTTCCTTCCATCTTGCTGCCTGGGCATGTAGTATCAGAAAGGCATATTTGAAATCTTTATAGTCATTTAACTTTTTGCCTTTTCCTAATATCAGTGCCTGAGTAAAAGTTACCGGCTCTACTTTTTTAGCAGTGGTTCCTGAGGGAAGAGGTTTCACTTAAGTACATGGAATAGTAATCCACACCTCATCATGGTGTGTGAAGACCAGATCACTGATGTCCTGCCTACTTGAATAGATCTGGGACATGACTTGTTCATAGGAGTGACTAACTTCTAGGCCTGTAGGTAGCAAAGAAGCAGGGTTAATAATAGTTCAGCTTTTTATAATAACCTTAGCAATGTATAAGAGCATGGCTTGTTACTTAGTGAGCAGTTCCCCTGTTAACCACAAGTAACCTTTATCTCCAGAGTAGCTCTGACCTGTTAGGGAGTCAGGATTTTTAGTCTCTTCCCCAAAGTTAATGCTGTAGCTATAGTTCCTGTTGCTCTTAGGTGGAGTGGGCATCCAGTAGTATAAGTAAACTAGTATCCAGTCTAGTTTATTTGAAAAGCATGCCACTAGGGGTGAGGTTCTTGCCCTAGCTTTTGGGTCAAGACCTCAGAGCAGTTCCTCCTTTTTCTGATATGTAGAGAAAGAAATGTTTTATTATGTCAGTTACAGTGGACCTTCAAGTTACGAACAGACTGATATACAAATAACTTGGTTTGTTACTGGAATTTTAGGTTTATTTTATGACCAAAGTCTTGAATTATGACCTAAATATCAGCTGATTGTGCTTCCAGATGGTCTCAGATACAGGTTTAACCTTAAAAAATTCCATAAGGAACATTACTCTATCCTTTCTCTATGAGGTTAACTGAGAAGTCCAGGGAAATTGTCTCCCTAAAGGCATTGAGATCTGCCTGTATATAACTGAGGGCCTTTGAAGGCTGTGTAGAGAAGCCTGAGCCCTCAGTTGACCAACTTGAGTTACAGTCAACCCTGTGACTTGAGTTTGTAAGTCAAGGGTCCACTATATGCCCAGTGCTGAACCTTGAGTAGGGCATATCTTTTTTTCCTGAAAAAGCATTTTCAGTCATTTTCCTCCATCCTAGAGACACAGACTTAGAGCATTTGACAGCCGCATATAAAGACTTTGCTATTAATTCAGAATTATGTAGCCAGATCCTACAAAAACCTGCCATCCTCAGGAAGGAGTGTAACTATTACTTGGTAAGAGGCCCAAGATCACACATAGACTGGATCTAGTCTCCAGACAGCTGTCATTCCCCCGGTGTAAGTAAATCTCCCCAAACTTTTTGGATGGATATTTCAGCTTTTTTGGAGATTTTATATTCCTTCTTAGCCAGAAAGTTGAGTCTGTATGAGTTATAGTTAATTTCTGAATTAAGCTACAAACTACAATATCGTCTACATACTATAGGGTGGTTCCTTGTTCCACTTTTGGGTCCCTCAAGTCTTTTTTTAGTGCCAAAGCAAAAAGGTAAGGACTATTTCTAAATCCCCATGGGCGAACTCTCCTAATAGGATTTTCTCATTCAAGAGCACACATACTGAAAGTGTGGTTGTAGGGGATAAAGAATAAATACATCTTTTAAATCTGAGGCAGAACCAACTAGTGTCCCCTGGAATTTGAGGGAGAATTCCATATGGATCTACCACTACAGGATGGATGAGAATCACAGACTCCTTAGTGAGGTGGCAATCTTATATTCTCCAGTAGTCTGAGGACTTTACTATAGTGAGACTGGGAATACTGCAAGAGAACTGACAAAGCTTCAGAAGGCCATATTTGAGAAATGTGTCTGTGAGAGCCTGGAGTTCCTTTCTCATTTGCAGATGTGTTAGTGCAAGGAAAAATTACGCCAACTGTCAGAAGACCCCAGTAAGTTTGCAGATGAGTCCATATTTGACCCTTGCATTTTTTGTTTTTTGGGTGTTTTTTCGTTTGTTTGTTTGTTTTTTAAAACAGGGTCTCGCTTTTATAGTTCAGGCTGGTAACTCAGCCACGAACTCAGCAATCCTCCTGCCTCTGCATTCCCAGTGCCGGCATTACAGGTGTGAGCCAACATGCCTAGCATTGTTGTATGTGATTACCAGGAATCAAACCTGATCCTTGTGCTTGCAAGGCAGGCACCAGAACCACTGGGCTAAATCCCCGATCCCCTGGCCCTTGCTTTTGACTTATCATGGAGAGATGTCTAATTCATCTGGCCTACTTGGTGTATCATGAATGAAAGACAGTCCAACAAGAAGGCTAGGAACATGCAGATTCATATTATGCCCCCTGTAGAGGCTTTTCTCCCCTTAGCAGAGTCAAACTGGAACTATAAATGATATCTGGTATGCTATCTGGTATTACTTGTCTTATTATGGAGTTGGAAAAGAGCATTAAAAAGTCTGTTAATTATAATAGAGTGGGTGGGGTGTTACAGGGCATAGAGGAAGATTCAGCTTTGTTTTATAACTGATTAACAGAGGCCTTCTGTAAGTATTCTAGTATAGATCCATCTTCCAAGGAGGAAAAGGCACTAATAGAACATCGTGTCATATATCAGTCAGCCTCAGTTATTCAATGTAAACTATAAAAACTTTAGAGCTTTTCTGGGCCCTGATCTGCATATGGGGTAGATAGATAGGCATGACTCACAGCATTGGAGGGTTGACTGTCCCTGCTCCCAGAAAGGGTTAGGCCAGCCAGAACCCTCATTTCCTATTCCGGTAACTAAATAAGCCTAAGGGAACCTGCAATTCCATGGATATCATCATCTCCTCTGAAGAATCTTGGGTAAACTTAGACATCATGGATGAGATTATTGATATAGGGGCAGCTCA
Organism: Petromus typicus; assembly: GCA_004026965.1. Lineage (NCBI taxonomy): Eukaryota > Metazoa > Chordata > Mammalia > Rodentia > Petromuridae > Petromus > Petromus typicus. The sequence goes on from PVIR01002600.1 coordinate 96,338, forward strand.
CTCTGTTTTGACTTCCAGAAAACTCCTGTAGGTCTGTATAGCAATGGTTAGGGTGGAGGACACCCCTACATAGAGATTCTTTCCGACTGCCCTGGCATGTCATTTTGAAGACCATATATTTGTCTGTGACTGTCTAATTCTCCCACAGTGCCCTGCTCCTTTGCTAGGAAAATTTACTAGCAAACTGGGTGCAATTCTCAGATTCCAGCTAAGGCCAAAACAGGGTTTACCTGTTGACTACACTAGTCTTCCCTGACCAAATTAGCCAACAGGTGGATCCTGTTGCATAATACCTGATAGGCTAATTCTGCTATACCAATAATTAGAAGAAATTTTAGACTGGTTTTCTAATCAAAAGAGTATCCAATAAAGGAGACATGTAAAAGCCTCCTGCCTCTCATAAACAAGTGTCTGAAATACAAGAAAGCCTTGTCAGTCCTCTTATAGTACTCCTATCCTCCAGTTAGTAAAGCCGTCAGGTGACTATCAGATGATGTAAGACCGCCATCTCATCAACAAGGTGTCATTCCAACTTATATACAGTTCTCTCTCAAATTCCAGGGAACACTAATTGGTTCTCAGTTTTAGATATTAAAAATGCATTTTTCCTAATTTTAATAGAAAAATAGTTGATGAAGTAATGTTTATTTCATAAGTGAAGCTGGTATTTACCTTCAAATATTTTTCTTGAAATAGTCTCATTTTTATGGAGAATTTATTATTATTATTATTATTACTATTATTATTATGTAAGGAAATTTTAGTTTTAATCAGGCTTCTACAAATTTGTTAATGGGCTAAGAATTAGTGAAGTATTATTTGGAGTTTTAAAAAAATATATTCCATGTTGTCGCGTTTAATTTAATGTATGTTTTTGCTGCTTATATCAGTTCTCTTAGTGAAATAGAAGATTCTCTCCCTCCTGGAAAAGCAGTGTTTTATACATGGGCTGATCCAGTGGGCTCTAGAAAGCTGAAGTGGAGTTGTGGAAAAAGTTATGGTGAAGTCACACAAACAGATGTAAGTACTGGGTTATTTTTTTAAAGTGTGCTTTTCATGGATGCTATTTTCTGATTATTCATTTAAAAATAAAAACACTGTCAAAGATTTTTAAAGTGTTTTAGATGTATATTTTTTCTTTAACTTTCATTTTGTTTTCATTTTGTCAAATTCCAAACATAAGCTAAGTATAACTGGGAAATCAGTCCTGTATTAAAGTACTTGTATACCAAAGTATTGAGGTCATTTAAATTTACTCCAATAAAACTATGCAAGCTTGGGCAGGGGATTTAGCTCAGTGGTTCCTGCCCCTGACTTGCAAGCACAAGGGCTGGGGTTCCATCCCTTGGTAACCACATAGCAATACTAGGGGTGGAGACTCATGCCCAGCAGCAATCAGTACCACATACCACAGTGCCGGGGGCGTGGTGGCTCACACCTATAATCCCAGCACTCAGGAGGCAGAGGCAGGAGGATTGCTGTGATGTGAGTTTGACGCTAAGCTCAGCACCAGCCTGAACTACAAAGCGAGACCCTGTCTCAAAATAAAATAAAATAAAATAGAGTATACAAGCTCTAGCCAGGTGTTTTAACACACACCTGTAATCCCAAAACTTCAAGAGGCTGACACGGAAGGGTCACTCTGGGTTTGAGATTAGCCTTGTTGCATAGTGAGTTGAAGGCTGCCCTAAACTATATAGCAAGACCCTGGCTCCAACCCAATTGAGAGATTCTGCACAGCAAAAGAAACCACCAGCAAAGCAAAAAGGCAACCAATAATATGGGAATAAATCTTTACCAGGCGCTCCTGAGACAAAGGGCTACTATCTAGAATATATAAAGGGCTTAAAAAATGAATCCACCCAAATTTGAAGACCCAATTCAAAAATGGGCATCTGAAACTCACAGACACTTTTCAGAGGAAGAAATAAAAGCCGCTAAGAAGCATATGAAGAAATGTTCAACATCACTAGTCATTCAAGAGGTGCAAAACAACATTAAGTTTTCATCTCACTCCGCAAAGAATGGCTGCTATCTCAGAATTAGCCAGCAACAAATGTTGGCGAGGCTGCGGAGAAGGAACCTTTCTCCACTGTTGGTGGGTATGTAGACTTGTACAACCCCTGTGGAGATCAGTTTGGAGATTCCTCAAAAAACTACAATTAGAGGTGCCATTTGACCCTGCTATTCCTCTGCTAGGTACATACACACAAGAATTAAAAGATTCATATTACAGTGACATATGTGCACCCATGTTTAGAGCAACCCAGTTTGTGATTGTTAAATCTTGGAAACAACCAAAATGTCCATCAACTGGACACTGGATAAAAAAGCTGTGGTTCTTCTACAGAATGGAGTATTACTCTGCCATAAAAAATGATAAGTTTGAATCATTTATACTTGAATGGATGTACCTTGAGGACATTCTCATAAGTGAAATAAATAGGTCACGGTGTGTAAATATCACATCTTTTCTCTGGTATGAGAAAAAGATGTAAATGAGTTCTAGAATGTATGTTATATATTGTGAAATAGAAAGTACTCAAAGTGAAATGGGGTGAAGGGGGAAAAATAATGAGATTATAACAAAAAAGGAAACAAAGTTTATGTATATAGAGGGTGGGTGTGGTAGGGTGGGTAGGGCTATGGGAAAAAATGAGAAGTTGTGTCATATACTGGTACAAATTCTCATTGTTAAGTGCAATAACAATGTGCATCTGTAATGTACCAATAAAGATTTCAGTTTAAAAAAAACCAAACAGTATGCAGCCAATAAACAAAGCTGCTTCTATTTAAAAGAAATATTTATAATATGTACTAGTCCTTCCATGTTTATTATATAAATAAATTCTATCATACTTTGTTTTAATTGAAAAATACTTGAAACCATGAAGTATTATTTTGTCTATATTATGTGCTTTTACTGTATTATAAAAGATAATCTCACTTAAGAGCTTTTAACATTCCTTCATATGCCAGATGTAGTGGCACATACCTATAATCTCAGCACTTGAGAGCTGAGGCAGGAAGATCTCCAAGAGGTTGAGAGCAGGCTATATAACATAGTGCGTACAAGGCCAGCCTGAACTACCTAGTGAAACCCTGTTTCAGAAAGCCAAATAATAATAATGATATTAATAATAATAATTGCCTCATAAAGAAAAATTCTTTACCATAACAGTCTTCCCAATTAAATTTAACATCCATAAATAACACTTAATTATCCCCTATATAAACTTGAAATGCATTTGAGTGACAAGCTGTGTAGTAAAGTTGTGTGCAAACTTTCTAGTAGCATAATGTTCAGAAATTAAAATTATTAAAGTTGTATTTGTCCTTCAAAATTAATCTTAATTTGCCATGTATTCCAATGTCTTTTTTGTTATCGTTGTTGTTTTTTGTTTTTTTTTTTTTAAACACAGGGTCTCACTTTATAGTTCAGGCTGGCCCTAAACTCATCCTCAAACTCACAGCAATCCTCCTGCCTCTGCCTCCCAAATGCTGGGATTACAGGCGTGAGCCACCATGCCTGGCACTGTTGTATCTGGTACTCATTGCTGGTCAGCATGAGTCTCTGTGCCCAGCATTGTTGTATGTGATTTCGGGGGTCGAACCCAGGCCCTTGCACTTGAAAGACAGGTGCTTTAACCACTGAGCTAAATCTCCAACCCCTGCCAATGTCTCTTTTTAATAGCTTGTTATTTTGTGTTGCCTGCCAGGAAGTAGTGATTTTCTAATTTGCCTTTTAGGTGGGCAACAAAAGAGCTTATCATTATGCCTTTGTTTTAGAGTTTTTGTCTATTGTTACATTTTTTTTTAAAGAAGATACCCTATATCAAATTAAGGTACTTTGCTTCTATTCCTAGTTTTTTAAAATGTTTCGATGTATGTACATATAAATGAATGAGTGTTGAATGTTTAATCAAATCATTTTATCTATTGCACATGATTGTGGAACTTTATCTTATTTTGACAATTATATAATTAGGTTTGCTAATATCAGGATAGGCACACATTGTGAGGTTTTTTTGTCTTATATTTTTCTATCTTTTTAAAATTATTTTTATTGGTGCATCTTAGATATACATAACATTCATTATAGGGAATTTGTACATGCTATATCTTAATTCTTTTTTCCCATTCTCCTCCCAACCCTTCACCCTTTCTTCCCCTGCTTATTTTTTTTTTTT